>JARJDQ010028608.1:0-21177 GCA_030264215.1 Geostiba sp. GC000077
ACAGCACGCTTGTGCGTCGTGCGTTGAGCGTCTTGCTGACGCGCGGCCCCTAGCAACCGAATGTGCAAAGTTACCGCCCCATAGTAACGAGCTAACCTGTGTATCTAATAACCTTGGGCAGTGACTACCCAAATAGAAACACCTTGTATACCATGCAACTTCTCTCACTTTTTTTGAACAGTTTACTTTTTTTTGCATTTCAAGTTGTTCTAACTTTTTACCTTAAAATGACTCATTCCTCAAACTCCGTTAAGTCCATAACAAACACTGCAGTCTGAAGCCTTTCAAGTCTTGATTTCCAGCAGTTCAATGAGCAGTAAGTCCTAATCATGGCTTCAGGGAAAGTAGCTGCTGGTTTTGTAGTTTTTAGAAGATCCCATGTCAACACATGTCTAGTTACTAAATTACTTTGCTACTCGACTAAATTACTAGGTTACTAGCCTAATGTGTACGAGGCATTCGACTAACTAAATTATAGATAATATGTTGTAATAATTAATCATATTTATTTAGGTATATTATATTTATTATATATTTATTTAATCAACTATAATTACAGCTAATATAAGGTATGTAAAGCCAACATGCATATGAAAACTATATTAAATACTACATTGAGGTTCCGTTTTGATGTGAAAGTTATTCTAGTACACAAGTGCACTTGTTATCAAGTTTTGAGATTGTTCCAAACGAGAGGACTCCGATTGCAATCGGCACATCGCACCTGAATTTGTCACCTTGCGTGATTGTAGTTAAAGATGAGAAGCTAAGAAGTTAGGTTATGTACTTTGTGCTTTAATTTGATGTATTTATTTTCGTAATCCATGTAATCCATGAGGTACCCAGAAGTACCTCTGTATCCATTCACGATAATAAAATAAATAAATACTTTGTGCTTTTCTAAAATAAAGTAGTTAAACTATTGAATCTAGTTATCTAGTTATCGTTCATGTTTATGATTCTGATTGACCCCAAGGCGATTACATAATAAGTAATAGGTCGAACTAAATATGAAACTGATTAATTCGTTTTTATTTTTAACTTTTTATTTGTTTATGCTGATTCGTGATAAGTGGAAATGTTCAGTCGATGTACGCGTGGCGTGGACGTGCATTTTGCCTTTAAAGTGTTTTGTTATTTTTGTGGCAGTGTGATGCTCCCCATCTTTTCAGTTGAGTGATTTGCACAACCAGATAAACAAATTAAGTTCGTTGCCAGTGATAACGGCTGTTATTAATTCAGCGCATTCTCAAAGCACTCATTCTCGCTGATGCACGAAGGAAACGAGTTGAAACAAGTTGTACCACGATTCAATGTAGTTAAATCTTGAAACTGAAACTGAAACTGTGATAAACTATTATTATTAACGTCATAACGTGTGAAGAGTCTAAAATTAGTTCGAAATGTTGGCGTTTCTTGGAATCATTGCCATTTTGGCAATGCTTGTTTACTTCTACCTTAAGAAGACTTTCACTTATTGGGATAAAAGGAATGTGCACCAAGATGATTTTCGGACATGTTTGAATGATCTTCGCATCAATTTCTTCAGCAAATTGACGTTCATTGATTATTGGCAGCAGGTATATGCTCGGGCTAAAAACTACAGGTAATTTTAAAAATTGTAACATTTCACCAAAAATATTGTTAAAGTTTTAAAGTTAATTTAAATAATTAATGATTTGTTGCGCTTTTGTATATCGTAGGTACATAGGCATTTATCAAGTGACATCACCAGTTATTCTTCTTCAAGACACCGACTTGATTAAAACGATGCTCGTAAAAGACTTCGAACACTTTGTGAATCATCGAGGCTTTTCCGACCCGGATGCGGAGGACATCGCGAATAAAAATCTCTTCGCCTTGAAGGGTGAAAAGTGGCGTGCAATGCGAGCCACTCTTAGTCCATCCTTCACCGGCTCCAAAATGCGCGCAATGTTCACACTTATCGACGATGCCGCAAAGAAATACGTCGACTTCTACAAAGCTGGCCCATCTCACTTCTCTATGGAGTTCAAGGACTCTTTCACGCGCTTGTCAAACGATGTCATTGCCACGTGTGCTTTTGGTGTCCAAGTCAACTCGTTAAAAGAGCCCAACAATGAATTCTACATGACAGGAAAGGAAGCTACAAACTTTGGAGGGACTCTAGTCACCTTAAAGTTTTTGTTGAACATGACAAGTCCATTCTTCCAAAAAGTACCTGATCTAACCCTACTTTTTACACAGTGAATTAATGATGTTTGCTGTTCTCTTGCAGTTGCTCAAGACGCCTGTCTTCTCTGAACGAGTCAAAACGTTCTTCAGTAAGCTGATCATAAACACGGTGAAAATCCGCGAAGAGCAAAACATCATCCGTCCAGATATGGTTCACCTCCTAATGGAGGCCCGTAAAGGTCTCCTCAAACATGAAGATGACCCCAAGGATACTCTCAAAGACACGTTTTCTATGCTAGAACCCTCTCAGATCGATCGCAATGAAAAACTCCGGTTAACCGAACTTACAGATTCCGACATTATCGCCAATGCTGTTCTCTTCTTCATCGGCGGGTTTGACACCATTGCCGCCTCACTGACCTTTGCCAGTTATGAAATTGCCCTTAATATGCATGTGCAAGATCGTCTTCGTGCAGAAATCAAAGCATCCATGACGGAGAACGATGGGCAGCTCACGTACAACGCAATTCTGGGCATGCAATATTTAGACATGGTTGTATCAGAAGCTCTGAGAAAATGGCCACCTGCCATGACCGTCGACCGGGTGTGCACGAAAACGTATAAAATACCAAGGACTGCTGATGACTACAACGAGAGGGAGTTGATTCTTAATCCCGGTGATGTCTGTCTACTCAACATCATTGGTATCCACAGGGACCCTGAATTATACCCGGATCCCGAACGGTTTGATCCCGAACGCTTCAACAATGAGAATAAGCATAAAATCACTCCGTATAATTACATGCCGTTTGGAGTTGGTCCAAGACATTGCATTGCCATTCGTTTCGCTCTGATGGAAGTGAAGACCATCTTGGCACACCTGCTCATCAACTTCGAACTCTACCCAACGGAAAAGACACAGATTCCCATGAAAGTTGCAAGAAGTTTTACGTTGGTAGCTGAAGGGGGCACTTGGTTGGGGCTTAAACGACTTAAATAAATCACTATTATGGTTTTACACAAAAGCAGTTGGTTTTTATCTCAGTGTATGTAAATAATGATTAATTTAATGTTGTTTTGTGACGTTGTGTTTACTCACTTTCCAATTATGACATTGCCCATCGCGTCTCCTTGAGATTGTAATTATTGTTATTGTAACGATGTGATTGGTCTCTAATTATATTTGCCTCCGTCGGTGCTGCAAATGTTCCTAATAATCACTTAAATTCTCAAACACTTAGGTGATTTGCATTTATTGAGACACTCTGTCACTCTGTGCTGAGTAACAGAGTAGAGCAGACGTTTCAAAATGTGGTTGATATTAGCTTTACTCGCTTTAGCAATTTATTGCTATTATTACGTGAAATGTTTCGAGTTTTGGAGCAAACTTGGCGTCAAGCAAGCGGATACATGGACGGCAATAAAGGAAAACTATCAAGCGACCACCAAATCACTCTCGTTCATGGATTTTCACCTGAGAAACTACAACAGGAACCTTAAATCAAGGTAAACTATAGTAGCATCATGTTATCATTCGGTAGCTAATTTTAGTTGCGTTTTACAGCCGTTACATTGGACTTTATCAATTTGGACGGCCGGTATTAATGATAAGAGATGTCGAGCTGCTCAAACAAATCGTAGTCAAGGACAGGGAGCAGTTTATCAATCGGCTGGCGTTCTTCAAACTTGGTCATGATGAGTTCTGGGATGCGAATATATTTGCCATGCGGGATGAAAAATGGCGAGTCATGCGGTCAACGCTTAGTCCGGCGTTCACTACAAATAAAATGAAGGCAATGTTTGTGCTCATGGATGAGACCGCGAAGGATTTTACGAACTACCTGCGCCAGAGTGGCAAGAAACAGAGCAGTCTTCAAATGAAGGATACCTACAGACGTTTCGCAACTGATATTATTGCTAATTGTGCGTTCGGTCACAAATGCAACTCGCTTGAGGACAAGGACAATGAGTTTTACTTAAATGGCGTCGCCACGTCTAACTTTGCCAGTCTCTGGCAGAGCATTAAGATTGCCCTTGCACAAATCCATGGCGGCTTTTCAACTATCTTGAACTTAAAAGCGTTCCACCCCACTGTGAGCGCTTTCTTCTTGGATATCATCAAAGGGCAATTGAAGGTGAGGCAGGAGAAGAATATCGTAAGACCTGACATGCTGAATTTGCTCTTGGAGGCGAGGAAAGGTCAGTTGAAGCATGAAGGTCCAGAGCAAGACGCTGGCTTTGCAACCGTGCAAGAATCCGAAATGGGGAAGGATACCAAGGTGAAGGTGGACTTTACTGATGTTGAGATCACTGCGCAGGTCATGTTCTTCTTCGTAGCTGGCTTCGACACTATCTCCAGTTCCTTGGCGTTCATCTCCTACGAAATGGCCTTGAACCCTAAAGTTCAACAACGCGTCTTTGCGGAAATCGATGAGACCATGCGAAAATGCAATGGGAAATTGACTTATGACATCCTTATCGAGATGAAGTACATGGACATGGTCATTTCGGAGTCGTTGCGAAAATGGCCGCCCGCTCTTTTCACAGATCGCGTTCCAAGTGGAAAATACAAAATTACAAAGTCTCCATTGCACTCGGACGAAGTGGAGGACTTGGTTATTGATGATCAGTGCTCTATTACAATTCCAATCAATGCGATTCACCATAATCCGGAGTACTATCCGCATCCAGAGGTTTTTGATCCGGAACGATTCAACGAAGAGAACAAGAAGAATATCCTTCCCTATTCGTACATTCCTTTTGGAATCGGGCCAAGAGGATGCATCGGATCCAGGTTTGCTCTGATGGAGTTGAAGGTTCTCTTCTTCCATTTACTGCACCAGTTTGAAATCGTTCCGGATGCGAAGACGAAGATTCCCGTTGAGATTAACAAGGGTCTGTTCAACTTGGATTCGACCGATGGGATTTGGTTGGCGTTTAAGAAGCGCGAAATATGAAATGGTTGCCTGTTGCCATCTAGTTGTGTAAAACTAAATGTTGTTATTATAAAGTAAAAATATTCAATATCTGTTATCTGATGTCTGCATTTATACTCTCTTCAACGTTACAAAGTCACATTGATAAAACTGATAGTTATAAGTTGACGCAGACAGACTTGTTTACGCTCAGTTTCTTCCTGGTCAACGCCTTACGTGGCCTTACAATCGCATACCCACGAGTTTCTTGCAAACCGTCAAAATTCTCACCCTAATAGTAGTCTCCCAACTGAACCAACCATGGAACCTCCTGATACTTCTCATCGGTGCGCTGGAAACTGCAGTGTACGCCAATTTAATCCGAACCTTTCTACATTGGTACCTGAGGGACAACGTGAACGAAGAGTCTATCTTTGCATTTCTGGGGCACCTCTACGAATACCTGCAGATCGCGTGTAAGAAGCGGACGTTTATGGACTTGCATTTGATGAAATTTGAACAACGACGATATGAAAGCAGGTAAATCATCAATTATTCGCAGAAAATTATCTTGTTCATGATGGTCTTTTAGGTTTTTAGGAATGTTTCATTTTTTGACACCAGTCCTCACAATACGTGATCCGGAGCTGATCCATCAAATGTTGGTCAATGACATGGATAGTTTTGCAGCAAGGCATAGCTTTCAGCCGCCCGGGTTAGATCATTTCTGGGATGCGAATATCTTCGCGTTGGAAGAAGCCAGATGGCGTGCGATGAGGACCAAATTATCACCGATTTTCACAAGCGCGGAAATAAAACGCATGTTTCCCTACATGAAGCAAACCGCTATACAAAACGTTGCATTCCTCAGCGATAACAATCTTACAGAGTTAAACACCAAGAGTGTCTTTCGTCGCTACGGAACTGATGTTGTCACCAATGTGATGTTGGGGATTCCTACCAACACCATTCGTGGCGAGGGGACTGATTTTTATACAATTGGAAGCAAACTGTGTAATATTAACGGATTCTTACGGGCTTTCACGATGAACATAGCCCGGTTTTCTTCAAAATTAGGAAGAGTTCTAGGTGTTAAAGGTTTTGATCCAGAAGCTTCAGAGTTCTTCTTGAAAGCTATCCAGAAACAGATCAAATTTAGGGAGAAGAATGAGATTGTCAGAGACGATTTGTTGGACTTGATGAAAGAAGCTAGATTTGAGGAAGAAGGGAAGACTAACCCAAATGAATTGAAGAAGCACACCATGGAGACGGGTTTTGCAACAGTTCAAGAAGAACCAAGAGGAGAACACGAGAAAGACCGCTTGGACTATCAAAATATCACCGGGTCCCCTTCTCCAATGACGGATGTTGAAATCACTGCGCAGATCATGTGCTTCTTTATTTCCAGCCTTGACACTGTCTCAACAGCTCTATCCTTTCTCTGCTATGAACTTGCCCGCTATAGCAGCATTCAGGAGCAATTACGGCAGGAAATAGTCGCTACAAAAGCCCACTTTTTTAGCTTCACCGAGGTCTCTTACGAGGCCATCTGTGGTATGAATTATTTAGATCAAGTTGTTTGTGGTAAGTCCTCTACTCATCTACAACCGCTTAAACTAAGCGCACTCACCATATTCGGTTATCTTCAGAGTCTCTACGTAAATGGCCACCAGCCCTCTTCACGGATCGCAAAGCAGTGAACCACTACCGTATTCCAAGGACATTGTCCTTTCCGTATGAAAGCGACGTCGTGCTGGCAGCTGGAGATGTGATTGTGGTGCCAATCTTCGCGATCCATCGCAGCGCGCTGTACTACAACGAGCCCAAAGTGTTTGATCCCTCGCGCTTCGAGAAGCAGAACCGCCGCAAGATCAAGCCCAACACCTACATGCCGTTTGGTGTTGGGGGTCGGAATTGCGTTGCATCACGTTTTGCGCTGATGCAGATCAAAGTGGTTGTGTTTTACCTGCTTGACAAGTATCGCTTGCACCTGACGAAGAAAACGAGGTTGACCTTGGCGAAGGGATTGGTTAACTTGGACTCTGAGGGTGGCATTTGGTTGGGATTAGAAAAACGCACCTATTAACGATATTTTTACAGTATGTTTTAAAATTGACTGCAAAGTAATAATCTTCAATATTTGCTAGTTTGTGATACATTTTATGATTATATGATTACAATAAATATTTTATGGCGATTGCGAACTATTTAGTCCATGACACATGATCATCATCGTAGGATCCGAATGCCCCATAGTCATATCGATCAACTGGTTTATTATCCAGCTGTCCAAAACGAATAAATGCCTGGGGAAGACTATCCATGCCGTATTCAAAACCATCTTGAGTATCTTGACCAAATCCGTTGTTGCCATTATTGCCATATTTGTAATAATAACCATAACCTTGACCATTACCATGACCTGGGTGTCTGTACGGATGCCTATGGTGGTGGTGGCCATAATGGTTCACTTGATGATCGTACTGATCAAAATCAACTGGACCATAGTCGTAGAAACCGTCAACACCTCTTTGATAATTTGGATCGAATTGTCCACCAGGGTGGAAGCCATTTTGTCCAACGCTGCCAATTGGAGGTCGTCCCTGATCCAATCCATAAGTAACACCTCCATAAGCATTGTGCCCATTACTATTAGGACCAAGACCACTAAGACCAGGGCCAGCTATCGGATAATTCTGGCCTGGTGCATTTGGTACTGCTGGTTGAAAAGTTTGAGGCCCGTAATTCGGTTGATTTGGTCCTGGTTGGATATTGGCGTATCCGTAGCCATTACCTCTAGCGTAACCACCATAACCTCCAAAGCGTCCCTCAATATTTGGCTCTTCCACTAGTTTGGCCGCTGCGTTCAGAGTTGGCGCTGTTTTCACAGCTGCACCTTCACAGTTTACCAAGTAGACTAGTGATAATACAATAAGCTTTTGTACTGAAGGGATCTGCAATGTGTAATGATAAAGTGATTAAATACTTTACGGTTTTTGGAGGTTAAAACAGAGCGAGTTACCATTTTAGCAATGTAGCAAGGAGACACTAACTTAATATCACCTGAGTTGTCGTTTTATAGCTTTTTATTGCGTGTACTATACAGAATTATCAAAAATAGTATTTATCTGACTATTGTATAGAAAAAACCCAAGTCAAACGCTCATGAACACAAGGTAATAACAAGTATTAGGTTTAATCGCCGTAACAAAGAAAACCAATAGTCATAGTTCACAGACAGTCAAGTCATTAATTGCTATATTATTACAACAGTAAAAGAGACGGTTCCGAAAGACACCGATGAAAGATACAAAGTCAAATTAGATTTATTACTCAAAACATTCCTTTTCCTAACTTTAGAAACCAAATCCAAAGTTATAACCAAAACCACCATTATGTCCGTGATGACCATGATGACCGCCATGATGATGACCTCCATATCCACCATAACCACCATCATAATAGCCACCATCATATCCGCCATGATGGCCATAACCACCATGGTGATGATGATGGTGATATTGTCTTTCAGTGCGCCTCAAATGTGGATCATCATGTCCATGGACGGGTTGACCCTGAGCCACGACCACCATGGCCACCAGCAGAGTCACAAGTATCATCTAAGAAAATATCATGCCATTAATAATAATCGCACAGCACAGAGCATAAAATGTTAGAATACGAAAAATACATACCAATTTCATAATAATGCTGATGTTGATATGTTGAAGATGTTATCAATGAATAAAATACAGTTATTATATGTTGTTCGATCACAAACAAGTGAATGTCAACAAACAAACGGTCATCGATATTTATACGAAGTGCATAACATAAAACAAGAAGACAAGGACCAGTTATTTGGGAATTTTAGTGTTCTTTATCTTTTCGACCTATAATTATTAAGCTATTGGGAATTTTAAGAAACACGTTCTTCGCATTGGATCTACGTAAATGTCTTCTGTCTTCTTGCATCGTCGCTTCTACGAATATTGATTACACATGGAAAGTACTGGAAACGGTGAAATCAATCAATTTGGCATTTTTATCAATTCATCAATGTCCGGAAACCTGACGATCCGCTCCATGTGCGTCTTCTTTTTCGGCAAAGTCTCTCTGGTTTCCTTGGCCTCGGGCATCAGCATGGCGTCGTGTATATTTAGTATCAGATTGATGATTATGGTGGAGACGGCCAATACCAGATAGAAGAACACTGACGCCAAGACATTGGTGATAATCACGCAGGTATTCCAGAACGGCTTGCTGGTAATAATCAGAATCATAAAGTTGAGCAGATTTACGAGGTGCTAAAAGTAAAACAGGGATTGTAAATTTGCACGCTTGTATAATTGTAATGTGCGATACCTTGAGGAACTGCTTGCAGCACTTTGAGGGTTCCAGTTTGTAGATCTTCAGGTCATCCACGGAGTCGGAGTTTTCCAGATAGTGTTTGAGCAGGTCCCGTGTATCCTGGGAGCTCGTACTGCGTGGATCGCAGTGAGTCATAACCTCGGAATATTCTGTCGCTTCAGAGGGATCAACGATTGCTCCTTGCCGAGGACCTTTCCCACCATCGTCTGTTGTTGTTTGTTCATCTTCATACACATAAGCATTGTCTTCATCCTCATCGGTTAAATTATCTAGAGATAAAGAAAGTTTTGGATCTTTTTCAATGACATACTTCCGTATAAGCGATCCGACGCGGAAATTAGTAGCTTTGTAAACAGCGCAATTAAAACTGACTAATCGGCTAGTAATTACTCCTATACTACTCAATTAGCATCCTGCCTACGTGCGAGACACCTGATCGCAAACACCTGACCTCACCGTATGCAATATCTTCAAGCTTTGATGAATTATCCACGTCTTTCCCTGGGGATACGCGATTTTTGACGCATTTCTTCAACGCTTGCTTATGCAGCTCCCAATTCAGCTCAGAGTCGGTTAACGATTTGAAATATGCTTCACTCGGCGCATTGCTCTCGGGGTGCATGTTCTCCAAAGCTGAAAGGGTCGTCAGACTGCCATCCGAGAGCAGTGTGAGCTCTGATGGTACATCGGTGGAGGTGGCGTCCGAAGAACTCAGATCTAAGCAGTCCGATGAGGCGTTGAGTTCTTCGTCTTCTTTGGAAATTTCCATTACAAACGGTTTAGTACATAGTTTCGGGTCGAAAATACGATTAGGTTCCGAAATTTGGCGACATTGATATTTGACGTCAAAAAAAAAATGACGAACCCAACAAAGAATTCCAAATTCCAACAATTAACAATGTTTGCGCATAACGTTCATATATCCGGTTGTTAAACTTCTTGGGAGAGTAATTAAAACATCATCTCCCATTTGGGATGCTCGCTTTTAATGCTGTGAGCCAGCGGCACTTGCTAATAAACAAATCATGTAATTCGTCGAAGAGACGAAAGTTCATCGCGGTTATCAGCACTACTGGGTCGGGCCCGTTAAATTTAAATGCGAAACGCCGTTGACATTGAACCTGCTGTTTACGGCGTTTGCATTGATCCGAAAGTACTGGCATAAACCGCTAATTACAAAACAAACGCGTCGTGCGCGCTAATACAAAGACGCACATTGTTTTTATCTCGAAGCAAAAAAAAAAGTGAAAAGTCTGTTTGCACGGCGAGAGTATCAGCGCGCGCGCGGTTTGGGAATTATTCGCAATCGCAAGGCATATAAAAACCTTTCGGCGTATTTTTAACTCAGCACTCGAGTTGACTTAGTTTGAGCAGCAAGTTCAAGTGCGATTTCACCGCAGTCCAGTGTGTTTGTCCTCAGTTCAAAACTTCAAAGTGATAAAAACTAGTTTAAAGAAACGTTCAGTTATTCAAACAATCACAAACGAACGTGAAAATGAAGACGGTGAGTAATGTAGATTTGGTTGCCTATATTAGATTCATAGATTCTAACCCCACAAATCTTAATTCTTACAGATTCTGTTTCTATTTGCGATTTGCACGTTGCTGCATTTTAACATTGAAGCATATCCTTTGGAATCGACTACTTTATCACCGTTTTCTTCGACTGCCCAGAATCTCTATGTTTTATCAGCGTTGGAGCATCACGAGGAAGTTCCAACCAATGCCATCGAGTTGAAACCCGATGAAATTCATACGGATATTCCCGATGATCACATTTTGAAGAAGAAAATCATCGCCATGCCTTTGAGCGATGTAAAGTCTGATACGAAAGTCTTGACCAATGAACAGGGGCATGCTATTGTAGCTCACTCAACTGAAAATACTGATGAAGACATGAACACTGCCGAGTCTGGAATCGTCTTCCGGCCGTTGTTTGCCTATAGAAGGAAGCAAGCAGCAAGGAGGCGCTTTTATGTTCCTTCGACAAGTTACAACTATCGCCAACAAACTGCCAGTAATCAAGACTATGTTCCCAACTGCAACAGGCGCAAATATTTCAGCGGAGAGAAGACCTATTACACTCGTCCCTACAGGCAGACATATCAGAATCGCTACCCAGACTGGTACAACAACGCCCAGTATCCTGCATTTATTTAAAATTGTATTGCGAACGCAATGACTGCCATATTTCAGCTTGTAACTCTTTAATTTATTATATTTATGTAAAAGTTTCCTATAAATAATCATAAAATAAAATTTTTAATCAAATCAAGATAGTTGTGATTTTGTTTGTGTTTAAACTTCTGTCAACTGAGGACCCTCAAGACGCACAACTCAAAACTCCAAATGGATTCTGAAGTAGAGGTAAATCCTCAACCCCTACTCACCGATGCCGATCCCCTTTACGCAACCGAGGAGATTCCCAAAGGCAAGGATGATAAGCCAGAAATAATGTTTTCCTCCAATAGAATCTTCCTCAACCATATTGATCAATACAATGCAAGACATCTTACAGAGGTATGTCACAATTTCACCGTGTTGATTCCTCATCCTCAATGATTCCCTCATTCCCTGTCTTCTCTTGTCTTACAGTACTTGACTGATCAAACTCGAGGAGGACTAAAAAGGTCCGCTGAAATGGGCGGTGAGGGTCCTGACGAAGCAAACGCCAACCTATCAACAGTTACATCAGTCGTCGAAAAATACGAATGCATCGGCACCATGAAGTACCGCTTCGGACGGCAGAGCGAAGACATCACCTACACCGTGAGCGAAGCGGAGCCAAAAGACCTCGAGAAGGAAATCCTCGGCACTGGGTGTGTGATCTACGACATCAGCAGGGACCCGAACGAGATTCCCAAAGCTTTGTCTGCTCTGGATAGTAATGAATTCATGCAATGTTTAAGAACCGCTAGTTTACTATTTTCTACTAATTTTCAGTGATGATTAATGAAATTGAGTCCGTAAAGGAAATCGGGCCGAAAACATTCAAACGATACGATCGCGAATACATGTTCATCTTGATTTCAAACATTTTCACCTGGGGCAAGACTAAACCCATTGATAAGTATGATCCTGAAGTGCCATTCACTGAGGCCGACTACAAGAAGAGAAAGGCGTACACAAACTACCCGGAACAGATTGCTTGCGAGCGGGAAGTGGTTTTGAAGGGCAGGAAGGTTAAATAGTTAAAAAGAAAACTGCAAAATGGCAAATCGTAATTTAATCAATTTACAGTATAAAGGTGTATTGAATACCTACGTCCTTTGCTGTGGGATCCCATACGGATTTGATGAAGATATTCTCTTCCCGTTCTTCAAAATGGCTTGGGAGAACAAGGCCTTGCCGATTTTGCTCCCGGGAAACAACTATATTCCCTTGGTGCACATCCAGGACATTGCAAAGTATTCCATTATTACCTTCCTCAACAGATCTAAAACATGAAGATTTCAACATATTTCAGAGTGATTCATGCCATCATGGAGTTTCAACCAAAGAGACAATACATACTTGTTGTCGAACAGATTCCGGTTCGTCACGGGCAATTCATGCGTGCTTTGGCAAAGTCCATGGGTCAAGGGGTGAAAGAAATCCCAAGGGAAGAAGCATTTCTTTATAATGTCATCGATGTAAGTCCTTCTTAAAACGATAAAATAGGTAAATATTGAATTGTTTCTCGGCAGCAAAAACTTTACGACATTCTCACAATCAACCTGAAAATGGAACCGGCGTTTATCCTGGATGAACTGGGCCTGGAATATCGCAGTGATCTCAACCTCGTGCACAATATCGATAAGATTGTGATGGAGTTCCGCTTGGCAAGGAATCTCCTCCCGATGAAGGTGCTCATCCATGGGCCGGTTGCCAGCGGTAGAACAACCCTGGCAAATCATATCAACGATTACTACGGCTTGCATTACGTCAATGTGAGGACGATGATCGATGAAACGGCGGAGAGTCTCCGAAATAAGATCGACACTGAAATAGAAGCACGTAGACTTAAAGCTGAACGAGGTTCGCCGCGCGAAGATGTGGAGGATGAAGGTGCCGAGGAAGCGGAAGACGAGTATGAGCCAGTTGTAAATCTGGCCGGGCTGCAGCAGCAGTTGAAGGAATTGGAGACGACTCTAGAGAACAACAATAACATGCTGCCGGAAGAGTACATGATGCGATTGATGAGGCAGTTTTTAGCGAGCAATGTCTGTCAGAATCAGGGATACGTCCTGGATGCGTTCCCCAAAACCATGCAACAGTGTCGAGCATTATTTGGACCAGAATTGGATGGTGGGCACGGTGCTGGCGGTGAAGGGGGCGATGAAGAAGATGAGGAACTAATTCCCGGACGCAGTATTACTCCGCAGATCATCATCTCATTGGAGGCGGACGATGAATATCTCGTTGAGGTTATGATCAACTATCCGGACCGGCAAGGTGAAGAGTTCGAAGAGGAAGCAATGCTGAAGAGGTTGAAGCGCTTCCGCGAAAACAACACCGAAGACAACACGCTGCTAAACTTCTTCGATGAGCACGAGATTCATCCAATCAACATCTGCATCATGAATTTGGACGATTTCGAAGTGCTTTATCTGAAGGTCCATGATAGCATGGGACCACCGTTTGGTTTTGAGCCCACGCCCGAGGAACAGGAGGAACGGGACCGATGTCAGCATGAAGCGAATCGGCTGAAGGCAGAAAATCAAGTTATTGAAAGAGAAGTAATGCTAGTAGATTTTAAGGCCGCTGCACAACTGAACACGGAATCCTGGCTTTTGATTGGCTGAATGACAAACATTTCTGACAGTTGTGCAGCGGGCTTTTTAAACTGATCGTTTCCATCGCAAGATGGTATCAAATATCAATGTTTCAGCTGGTGGAACGTGAAGCACTTGAAGAATACCAAGTGAACATGGAGGAACGAATCCGCATATTAGATGAATTACAGAAGGAAGAGGAAAAACTATTGACCGTCCAGTGTGAGCCACTGAGGCATTACCTGATGATGCACGTCTTTCCAACGCTCACCAATGGCTTGCTAGAGATAGCGCGTATTAAACCAAACGATCCTGTAGATTACCTCGCCGAGTATCTCTTCAAATTCAATCCGGAGGGGAAAATGTTTGATCCAACCTACACTCGGCGTGGGGAGCTCATTCAAAATGAGACTAAAGGCATTTTCGTGAAGAAATCCAAGATGAAGAGGGTTGACGAAAATTGCACCGATTAAAACCTGGCTACAAATACAAACGCATGGTGTGTATATGTTTAATATTTATTTTATTTAATAAACTATACTAATTATAATCATCACCATAGTTGTAATATAATAGTATTTAATAATTAGTGATAATACATTTTTTTGTTTGTAGTAAACTATGTTTACATATTTTCATCATTTATTCATCCCTTCTTTATATATATATATTTCATATATTGTATAATAATAAGCAAAAATTTAGGACTAAGACTCGACGTTTTATGTACTAATACGTCAAAAATCACTTTCATTGTAGACTCATCGCAAGTCGCACGGTTTTAAATCTCGTGTGTGTTTTACTCGTCGCCTTCCATTCGTTCCCTGCACATCCAACAAAAATATCGGCACAACGCATAATATTATATTGCAATATTACAGATTGATATGAGGTGCTTGTAAATCATCGTTTACATTTCCACTAGAGAACTAGGGCTATTCCTGAAATTGGCCACCGAACGAATGGAAGGCATTCGAATGCGTGACTCCTTTTAAATGTTTAGGTTGTACATTTATAACACCTGGCGGTTATTAAAGTGTTGCATCATGTCGCATCGACGTTATCGTATCGAATTTTTCGTACAGTACATAAATAACTACTTAATACAGCCGTCTATTAGCTTTTTGGTTTTAGGTGTAGTTTCTTCATGTATTATTTGCTTTGTTTGGTGGTTGTAGTTTAATGCTTTAAACATTTGTTACATTAATAATCGTGTATAATTGTATCACTTTGTTGCATCTTCATGTCCATTTCTAACGCATTTTACTAATAAACTGCACTAAACGCAAAATTCCCAATAAAAACCGATAGGATTCAAAACACGTTCACAAATGGAAGATTCATCGTTTTCATTTCATTTCATTTTTCTGGAGAAACTCCGCAAACGCATCCAAATATTTGATAACAATTCGTCGTAACAAGTGACCGCGTGTAACTTTGTTTAATGGTACTTTTATCACGTCGCAGAGAAGTGTTTCAAGAGTGAATCAAACACAAGCGTTTCAAGCGGTTCAAGATGGACATTTTGCAAGTATAGGTAAGAGTTTGGACTTTTCGACAATGCATCTATTTACAATTACAAATCTTAGCGTCATTTAAAATGTAAACATTAAGATTGGGAGGCAAATGAGACAGTAAGTATGGTACAGTTGTTGAAGAGTAGAAGAAGTCAATCGATAACATTATACTATGTGTTTGTCTTCCTCTTTCACATTATCAAAGTTAACATTCTTCATCGCTCATGTGTGTCGAACGTAAAGTATAATCGAAAGAAAACAAAACAACACGAATGATACGGTTTCGTAATGACCAGCACCGACTAAAGGCTTTTTGCACAAGGAAGTAATGAATCGCAACACAACAACACGTATCATCCGCGTTTGCATCATGCCCCTCCTTGGAATTGGTGTGCGTCGCATTTACCTTACAGTAAAGTTCAATTTGTTTAATGTTTCATTGAAAAAGTCGTCAGCATTTATTTACGCGTTCCAGCGCGTCAGAATAAGCTCACCTTTAATCAATCACGTTGAGTCAATTATCAAATTTTCATCATTTAACAAATAGTCAAATATAACAAACGGCTTGCGATTTAGCAAATTGGAACATTTCAGCGCGTCCTTCGCATTTTATTAGCATCATCAACATGTTAAGACTTGGCAACTAATAGGCGCCTACCAACTCTACACATCATGCATGTGTTTCAGCTTCCATCAGTTATCAGTATTCCTGCTGTACATGTTTTACAAATATAATCGAAACGATTACTAACTAAAACTAAGCATTATAAAAATCTCACTCATACTGTACATCCCAATGTGAATCCCAACCAATGCAAACGTAATAAATAAAAGTATACAAAACTAAAAACTATGAGTACTAAATAGAATTTATTGATAAAATAGATCAATAAGTTCCTTATTTGCTTTCGTTGTTGCACGATATAAAATTATGTTGAACGCTAAGTACAATGAGAATTGTAGAGCTGGTAGGTTTCGAACTTTGTTTAAAGGTAAGTAATGTTTCATGTTATCATCTTTTGTTTCGTGTGTAGATCTTGAATAATTTCTTGCAAATATTATACGCAGTTACATAGATCATAGATATAGGCATATCGTACGAATAAGTTATCCATTTCGGTGATACAACGTATAGATGTTACATTTTGTTGAATAACGGTACGGTTATACAAGTACTAAGTGAACTTGCTAAGCAACATTGAGAATCGAATTCGTAACATGCCACTTTCCCTCCGCTCGCAATTGCCAATCGATCACATTCGATTGCAATGACAATATTATATCCTTATTACTTTATACAATAGTTCTGTTTGTTCGGTCCTGGTTTCAAGTAAGAAGTTAGTACATGGTAATAGTTAGGTTAGATTTAGTTAGGTTATACGTACAATCCGTATTATTATTCCAAACAGTAAAGCATAATTGTAGTAATTTGAAAATCTGATTGAATTGCGAATTTTGTTACACTTTACGCTACATTTTACAGGGTTTTACAGTGTGTTACATGATTTATCGTTAATTTAGCAATTGTAAACGTTGCATCAATGCATCGGTGTTTAAAACTATACAGAGTACACGTGAGGAATGTGTATGTAAAGATAGAGAGAGAAGTGTAGGTATATAAAAGGCGACTTCGTTCCCGTGTTTAGGACTTGAGTAGCTTGTTGGCCCGTTGATTTGCGACCGCGATGCGCGTTTCGTTGCTCTCGCCCTAGCACAAGCAAATTACACAAATGACACACCTGTTCCTCGCCATTCCCCACAACAATCATCTGCTTACAGCATTGTTGTTCTTGTTTGCATGTTCATCGTAACAAACGGTTTTTTTTTTGGAGTAGGTATATTAACATTAGTATTGTTTAAATTTAGATATAATTGTACGCAACAACACATGCGTTCCTTGTGATAGTATGTTAATCATTTAAGAAAAGGTAGGTCGTAAGGTCGTAGGTAAAGTGTCGATAAATTTCTTCTTGTTGTTTGTGCATGCTTTCTACAAAATTTATACGTTCGCAATATTGGTTGTTAACTTGTGAGAGGGGGCGTGCCGCCACGTCGAAAAGATGTCGGTAAAGTAGAAACCCAAAATAAAGGTATAATCGCAAAACTGGCAACAGGTAACAACTATTGACTAATACATTTAAACGTTGAGAATGAATCAGAACTTCAGAGCGACGAAAACGATTGGTGGTCGACGTGGCCGAACGCGCGCCCTAATTGTAATTGTAATCGTCATCATAATAGTACATATCCGTGTCCCTTGTAAACACATGTAAAACATTCGAATCGTGTTACTGTCACTGTTAGGTACTGTCTACTTGAGTAGGTCGTGGGCGCGCTCGTTGGCGATTTGTATCCGCGTGGCATTGGAGTCACCCTGTGCCAAGACAGTTTTGTTGCATATTGTTGCATTTTTGTTGAATGTTGGCGGTTGGTGGAGAGTCGGAGAGTTTGATTGATAGTTGTAGGCGTTGTTGTTGTTGTTGTTGTTGCGATAGAAGAGTTGATTTGTCGGTGAGATCGTGGTCAATGTAAAAAAAAAGAACAGAGAAGCACATCAAGATTATGTCGAAAACATTTAAGCATTAAGCATTCGGTGGGCACGCTCGTTGGCGTCTTTAATCCGGTTTTCATTGGAGTCTTCCTGTATCGATACAGTTTAGCAGTTGCATTTTGTTGAGTGTAGTGGTGGAGAGTCGGATTTTAGTAGCGTGATTAATTGATTGGTTGGTGGTGTTGTGGAGAGTAGTTGTTGTTGTAGGTGTAGTGAATTTCAGTGCACAATGTAAAAGAAGAACAGAGAGCATTATATCGTTGGAATGTCGTAACATCGTACAAGTCAAGAGAATTATACAAATACACACATATTATGAAAGCACCTCACAAATCATTGTTTTGAATGCTGCATTAATATAAATTATTCGATTAACGTTTCATCAATGTCGGAAAACACCCTGCACACTTTTGATGAACTTCCTTTATCATCCCTCATTTTGAATGAATGGAAATCTCCTCTCAGAGAAATTAGAAACAAAAGGGGCAAGCAAATGAAAATGTACTGAATTCAGCAGTCAAGTTGAAATGTTTCATGCTGAAAGCGTGGGATTTTCCGACATTTAATGAATCGTTTTATTTATCCCCTTGCCATGGGTTCAAGTGCTTCAAAACAATTTCATTCGTGTGATGAGGAGGCGGTGGAAGATGGGAAAATGAAGATGAAACATTTCCAATGCGCATGCAAAAAAATTATTTCCAAGGAAATTTAAACCACAGTAAACTTTCAGCGTTTCAATCAATTCAATTCAATGTTGTGTTATAAGTTGTGATAAATAGAAATACTTTGCAATGCGAGCGACATTTTTGTCGCAGTTTGCAAAGAAAAACGAAAAGTTTTGTACGACTTTACAAGTTTGAAGAGTTTTAAGTTTTAACACGTTAAGCGCATCAGCACATCAGCAAAATAAAACATGAAAATCGCATTTTAGCCGCATCCTTTTACGTTGACAAAAGTTAAGCTTCTAACGCACTTAGGAAATGATGAAATTTACTTTTTATTATATTTATACCGTTGAAAACATATTCAATTCAATTCAATTCAATTTTATCAACTCTGTTTGTACCTTGATTAAGTGTATATTGATATTGCAGTGATTGAAACTGATTGAAACGTTAAAATAACAATGAATAATAAATGATACAAAAGAATCAGTAAGATAGAAATAATTTCATTACTACTCCTTTCTTCGTTCATTCATTGCGAATGTGAATAATTGATATCAATCTCTGCTTTTGGTAGGTATAGCTTTGATAAATCGTGATTTCATTTTCGTTATCATTCGATTTCATCATTGCTTTTTATAGTAAGTGCTCTAGGGGAAAGAATTATTGATGCATTTTATATTAAATAACTTATACACTCAGAATAGGTTATGGCGCACAAATTATTAACATTGTTACATTTGTACCATTTGTTCACATAAACTATTGTTTCGGTTACCATTCGCAACGCACGCACATGAACATGGTCAATTATGTTTATGATTATGATTGAAAAATCTATATTTTAATGCATATCGACATCGAGTAACGAGTACAAGTCAATGTAATCTGTTTTACGACTGTTCCACGTATACAGGGTGTTATTACAATAGGTATACATAAATTCAAAGCAAAGAATAGACTTGTTCAGTCACCTTGTCCACGCATCGTTGTTTTGAAGATGGAGGATTAGTGATCACCGAGTTTTCAATGGCTTTGAAAATTTATGACGCGTGCATAACAATAGAATGCGAGCGAGAGAAATACTAATCCCGAATAATGGTCCAAATGGAAAGAAAGAAGCATAATGCCTGCCTTAAAATCGAATAAACTTATTCTATTAGTCAAAGAACATACAATTAGGACCTCTGCAACCTAATAATTTTGTTATACAAAATTACATATAATTTAAACTCTTTCAACTTTTTGTCACAATTTTGTCACAACAATTTTGTCACTGGATGTTGTAGTGTCGCGTCACACTTCTATATTTACGGTAGGCAACCACACATCCATGCTTTATTTTTATTCTGATTGGTTCTCTCAAGGTCATCTAGTGCGCGGCTGATCCAGCTGATAGAGTTGCTTTAATTTCTGTTTCCAGCCATAACGTTCCTTAACGGCAACGATATACCGAGGAAAGCTTCGAAATATCATTGAACTAATGTTTTTTAGTGTCAATTTTTTTCACCCCTAAGATTTTTTTTTGAAGTCTTGAAAAAATCTCTTAAGTGTATCCTTTCATGAGGAACGACATGGGAATACCACTGAACAAGTCTATTGATATTTTATTAAAAACCTAAATTGTATGTATACCTACTGCAAATAACGCACGGTATACATAATGCTTAAAGGTTTATGTTTTAGGCGAGTTTTAAACGAATTCCCGCTATTCAATTTTCTTATAAATCCCTTTCTTTACGACAGGGACAGCCAAACAGATCAGTCTTTCATATGTATGCGTTTGTTGATGAAAGCACAGTATCGCAATATCACCGAGGAAGTGCGATGTGCTCATGTCCTCATGTTATGTATGCTCAAATATTGCCCGGGAAGAGTGTACTACCGTAAAACACCCCGCTCTGTTTCGCTATAAATAGCTCATTACCATATATCGATCAAATGCCGACGAAGCCGACGACGTCGACGTCGGACCGACGAACTTCCTAATCTAAACGTTCCTTGGTTTCTGCATATCCTGCTAGTGCTAGTGCTAGTGCTAACATCTAACATTTTTTACCCCACCACTCAACCGTTTTAGTGCCTACTCTCTATCCCTATTCCTCGAACTAGAGACTAAACTATAAAAACCCCAAAGGGTGGATGGTTGAAACTATATTTGTATGGCAAAGTGCATGAATATTCGAGTGTAGTGAGTTGGTGAGCAAACACAAAAGCATTCATCCATAGTTGTGCATACCTCAACGCAGA
>JARJDQ010028622.1:0-16132 GCA_030264215.1 Geostiba sp. GC000077
AAAACTACAATTATGAAATTAGCATCATTGGGAGGAGCGTGAAGTTTCCTTATATTTGATATATTACACAGTTCATGTAAGATGCAACAACAATCAAATACATACAGGTCATTGGCAAGAAAAATAAAAATGTATGTTGAAAAAATAATTGGCAATTTTCAATGAGCAATAACTCATAAACTTATATAATTGTGGAATAAAATTTTCATCTTGGGAAGTTGGTAATTTTCATGCCCTTTCCCGCGATGCTATTGCATGTTCAAAATGTTAACAAATTCAATTCATAATAAACAAATGTATCACCAAAAACACGTCCGTAAAATGAAAATGTTTGTGGAGGCGCCGGGAGAATGAAAATGTATTTCTCCATTTGAAACGAACTAAAAAATTCAAATCCCATCTTTGTGGGAATTAGTTCCACCTAAAAACTTATTTCTGCTGTACTAAAATTGCGCTGGAAATTCAAATGGCTTCAATCATTTTTGATGCCACAGTATATCCAAAACTATATATTTATGAAATTCAAGGAATACGATGCGCATTATTAAATTTATTATATGCGTAATTTAGGATGAAGTTCTAGGTGTAATCAAACGTTACGAAATAAGGGATAGCCCTCAAACACTTCTACATATTGCATTGCTGAAGGTTGGCGCCCAGCGAGCCGGATCGCAATGTGTGCGCGTGCTATTACTTTAATCAATTAACTATTTCTGGGTTTCAACGTTTGCTCCGTTAGCTGCGGCAAAACGAATAATACATGCGCCCCATGTGCGCCCACGTAAAATATCTCGCGCGTTTGCAAAGTAATGCAGGCGCCTCCAACACTTTGTGATTCCGAAGCGCGCGGCGCTCACCAAAACGGGGTGGGATTTAGTTTGGTTACTAACTCAAAGCTAAAATAACTCCGTAGGTTCCTCTGCACTCAAAGTCCTGACGTGTTAGGACTTCCTCTCGTGCCTTGCGGTAGAGTAACATATTTGGGTCGACAAGGTAGTTGAAAACTAACAATCTAAGCATGCTACAATTAAGTTTGCGAATATTTTCGCGTGCCGCAAATTGTATGTATATTACTTTGTTTTATAATAATATATAAGTATATGAATTAGTATGCGTAGTGGCTTTTCTTCTTGGTTGTGGTTACTACTTATCCAAGCTTTCCCTCTATTTTTTTTATGCTGATGCAGGTTTTGAGCGATTTGTTTGATTTTACGTTGTTTTTGCTTTGGCTGTTTCTAATTATGATTTGGCACCTAGACCCGATGGACAATCGCCGGATACGTCAGGTACAAAGTGGCCGCTGAAGCCAGGCGTTTTGGTGCATGTTAACAAGATGCACAGCTTGAGTCAATTAACACCGCTAGCTGGCAGCCAGTACAAGACAACGTCAGTGCCGATCAAACCGGGACACCGCGCCCCGTACATAAGGAGCCGGAATAAAGTTTATGAGAGATTAGAGAAGCTCAAGGAGTGGCTCGGATTGCGGCACGATCGTGACGCACTGCCGTTCGGCGTGTATCGCGGCTCAGCCGGAGGTAATCTTTATGCTTTTCATAAAACTGCACTTCCTCGTCATGTTTTAAAGCGGTTAAAATTAATGTGCATATGTACCTCGTCCTTGCTTGATTTCACTTTTTTGATTGCACTTTTTTGTAATTATTCGATCGTTACAGCCAGCGACGAAGTGCAGTTGAGACTTTCATTTAATTTTATTTGATTGTCTCGCATCGTTTGTTTTTTGTTTCCATCGCAGTTTTCTAAAAGTTTCTGTTTGTGTTTTCCTGCCGTTGCACGCGTTTATAGTTGTGACGTTTAAAAAGTTTAAAGACGCCCCGAGTAGCCCCACGCAAACGGATGTTGTTGCCGCATCTAGGAAGCGAAAGAAACCAGGACTCCGTAAGTGCCTCCACTTTTTGCCAGCTCTTCTCCTCGACCACGAACTCGTTCACGTTCACGTCGCGCTATCTACTCTTGCATTATTTATTCGCTCTCGTTGGCCTGCCTTGCCCGTTTGTTTGCTTACTTTAAGCGCGCGCAACAAATTTATTTTTGCTTTCGCTATTTTTCCGATATTTCACCGAGTTTTCTATATATACATTTATATTTGAAACAATAGATATAGATTATTCGCAACCCTCCAGTCGAGTTTGGTATCGAGCTTTTTGATGCCGCTCTCGCCGGATGTATGCGAATGTTGCGTTGCATTTCGGCGAATCGAAATTTTCAATCTGATTGAAATGATTGGGCGCCGATAATTTAGCGCGCGGCGTATCGCATATCGGACAAATGTGATTTTAATCTCGTTGCTGTTTAATGTTTCAGCACCGAACCCGTCCTCTACACAAGATAAGGGGGGATTGGGGGCTGCTCCACCGGGTGGCGGTTCAGTAGACCCCCTTACTGATCCGGACAACGGTTTTTACGAGAACCTTCCGTTCCACGGCATGCAGAACCCACCAAATAAAGTACGTACGCCGTCTACGAGACAATAACTCGTTTCTTGGAACATTGAAATTTTTACGATGTTATTTCGTATTTTCCATGCATTTTTTGGTTATGCTTTGCGCATACAGAACGATCCCATTTTGAAAACACTAAATTTCAAGTTAGTGGCCACTAAATATGATAATCTATTAGCAACGCGTCTCCATTTGCATTGATTGTTGGTCTTACCAGTGGAGGCGCCTGGCACAACGTTATATTTTATGATTTTCACAGTGGGATTTCTGCATTGATGCGCATTAACGTCTTTTTCGTAGGCGAATCATCGCACGGCATATTTTGATTTATTTACGCTCGAGCTGAATTTACGTTTTATTTTTATTTTGGATTTTGTTTTATTATTTTTGCAGCCGGTTTCTGTTATTTCGCCGATAATACAAGGCAATGCCATACCGTACTCGCCGTCGACGAAATCGCTTATCGCGAACACCAGCCAACCGTCCTATAATCAAAAGAAAATCCAACGCAATCAATCATTCCACGGCTTCCAAACATATCACATGTATCCGCCGAACTCATTCCCCGGTTTCAATCACTGGCCTTCTTTCTACCACATACCGACGCATATGCAATTCTCCAGCCCGAATCTGCACTTCATGCCGCCCATATTTTATAATTTGCCGCGAAGTTTCCACCAAAACTCGGGCGCTAATACGGTGAGCGCCATTCGCACGAATCCGCAAATAAATCCCTTCAACTATTACAACCGCGTGCGGAGTTTTAGCAATTTGCCGAATCCATTTAGCACTGTCAACGCGAATCCATTTATGATTTCTAATCCATTTAATCAGCAAGCGTGCGCGCCCCGACAGCCAGACATACGACGCACCGCCTCAGGTATAAACCTTTCGGCCGACTTAGACAATATTAATAGAAACGCAATGAATCCGCCGCGCAGCGCTGACGACCCCGCAGCGCATGTCGCGAACACAATCCTCGACAATAAACGTTTTAATTCGCTCGAGATGAAAAAACACAAATGCTATTCGCCGACGTTCTACTCGATGCGCTGCAAGAAGCACGCGAAGAAACGACCGATCATTTATGCCATCCCTAAGGTGTACACGCCGGGCGAAGCGCAGCCCGCGAGCAAATCGGAATGTCAGCCGCCACTGACGAATGACAAAGAGGGAGATTTCGAGCAGCTAACTGATAGCATACAAATTCTCGAACAAAACGAGGACACGCAGGATTCCACCGACTCGTTATCCAAAAATACGCTCTGCCCCAAGCACCAGCGCGCTAGCTCACTGAGCAAAAACACCGTTTCCGCTCAGGTTGTCGCACAAAACAATAGCGCACCGATGGCTCCTAGGTCCCAGGAGACTCTGGCAAATTGCGAACACGAGGGCTCAATCACCCAGGCCCTCATTCATAAATCCTCGCCAGCCAAAGCGAAAGAATCGCCCGAAAACAAAAGCACGCCCCTCATTCGCTCGGAAATACCCAAAACCAATACGGATCAATCAAGCGATTGCAAAGTCAGTAAATTCTTGCCAAAAATAAGCGACGTTACTCCAAAAGTCAAGATGCCTACACCCACCGTTAAGGTGAGCCCGAATTTTATCAAACCGAAGGTGGAAAGCCCCAAAGGTGCGCTGCAGCAGCAATTGCAAGCGAAACTCAAAGCTAGCGCGGCAAAATCGGATCTTACCATGAACAGTTGCACGCTGGTGCAACGGGCTCTCAGTCAGACCTCTTTAAACCAAAGCAACAGCTCACTAAACAAAATGGATGTTAGCATTAAGAGCAGTTGCGATTCGCTAAATTCATCCGCGGAGATTGCTAAGAAAAAATGCAAGATCGACATGGAAACGTGCGTTCCGGGGGCCGATGATGAAATTCCTGAGCTACCTCGCTCCGCACCTCCACCGCTGCCTTCCTTTATCGAACATGTCAACCGAGTACCAAAAATGCCTTTATTGGATACACAGAATAAATGGAATGCCATTAATCACGCAAATAATACTGATAATAACAGAAAGGTGTGTGCTTTTTATTTTTCGTTTTTCTAAAAATTTTATATCGTAGGAAGGAAGAATTTAATCTTTTTCGGTTGTACAGCAAACCGCAATATATTGCATTTTGGGGTCTGCACGAAACACACAAACGCAACCGAGATATTGGCCCCTCAGAACCTCAGATTCTATGGTGTATTATCGGATAAAGATTCTCGAGCGCGATCGAAGAAGATTAAATTCCAATCATGTTCTCATTATTCCTGTTTCATCGGCTTATTAGATGTAATCAGGACGATGGGAACGTTTGTGTGAGGACTAATCAATCATGCTACTACTTGCAGAATGCTTTTTACACATTAACAACGCCGCATCTCAAGCAACTAACACAGAACCATCAGCAATACTCCGCCACGATACCACACCAGAAGCACATGAAGTTGATACCGCGCTCGCTCTTCCAAGATCAGCAGATCAGCAAGAGCAAATCGTTCACGTCCAAGTCCAAGCCGAAGAAGCACTTTCAGATACCGCTGCAGAAGTGCCACAGTTTCAAGTTTCAGACGGCCGAGTCGTACTTTCAGCCCATCAAGAACATCCACGAGGAGAATCTGATGCGCAACGGCTACATATCCGACCTGGGGCCGAATTACCCCGAGAGCCATCATTCGACGTCCCGCCACAAGCGCGACAAGCATCACCATCAGAAGACCAACGGCCCGCTGTTGCTGCGCCACCCCAATGACTATCAGGAGAACATGCAGTTCCAGGAGAACGTGCAGAACTCCGTGCAGCTGCAGTACCCGCAGCCGGTAGTCAATAGCGGGCATGGTTCGCTGCCGCGGCCCAATGGCGTCGTCTACGCCGACCTGGACATGCCGCCGAAGGCGAACGGCAAGAAGGCCAAGGAGCCAGGCGGCGCCTCCAAGTCGCGTGATCACAAGCCACCCGGCAAAGCCAAGACTGAATACGCAACGCTTCAATTCAACGATGTCGGCCAGGAGATCGACGTCTAACAATTAGTTTTGCTACTAACAAGACTCAACGTTTAGGATTAACTTAATTACGAAAGGTTTGACTATTAATTTACTTACTAATTGATTCGATAACGCAGGGGGTCACATACGCGTGGCACTTAATTTAATATTTGCTCCCACAAAATATACAATTATAGCAGCAACATACTTCGCCTTTGTAACTTCATTAACGAATGCGGAAGTCGCTAGGGCCGATTGGATGGTGAAAGTTAACGCTGTAACTTTGTTTTAGACGAATGGGGTACCGACAACTACAAGTGATACTTATATTTTCTAAATATTAAGGTAAAAACACCATTGATTGCTTTTTTTACTTAAAATTTTTCTAAACCTCCAGTCCACGAGTATTTTTTTCAAAAGTGAATAATTGTAAATTTTAAAGAGCAAATTTATTCATTCACCTGTTTTTGCTAATAACATTTTTCGGGCATTAAATACTAAAAATAATAGTGTGTGTTTTTGTGTGAGTCATAACACTCGTAACGATAAAGTAGGTTTCTTTTCCTGGGCGTATAAAATTTCGAACATCATCATTTATTAAGCACACAACAACTTATAGTTACACTTTTACGATTTTCCGCTATATTTTGCCAATAAGTAACGAAAATAGCGCCCGAGTAAAAAAAACACGAAGGCGTGAGGGAAGAGCGTTGAAAAAAATATAAGTAATGTGTATATTTTGGTCGGGCGCTCCCTCATATAAACTGCGCCACTTTTTCGCAGATAAAAATTCCTTCCTTTTGATGTGTTTTCTTACACATCATTTCGCTAATGCGATGCCGCGCTTATCACGCGCTCAATATTTTTTACGCAACTTTTTTAGCGCGCAGGAAAGTCCGACCTGCCGTGCCGCGGTAACCGTCTAGCCATGAAGCAATATTTTAGCTTTCCCGAAAAACTTTCGCACATTGTTTACACCGGCAGCGTTTATGTTTCTTCTGATGGTGCGTTCGTGCCGTCTGTACTTTGGGGTTGTCTTCCGTTTATTTCCGCTGCTCAATGCACGGTGACCTGGAGCCGCAAGGCGTTCGATTGTAATTAATTGCGTCGTTTTGTTTCGCAGCCGTACCAGACCGAGTTCAGCGACTTGGATTACGCAGACGTCGATTACAGATCCTACGGGCCGATCAACTACAAAGCCGCATCGATGCTGGCCGCCATGAAGCGCAAGAATAAGGACGATTACGGCGAACAGGACGATTTGCTCTGAACGACACGGCAATCTACGTGGTACACGTGGCGCGCGCTTACCTTCGACTATTCTGGCCATTTGATTTGTGAATGCACTGCGAAACATCAACTCCTATTGAAATTTATTTAACTCCACCAGTTTTTTTTATTTATTTAGTTCTATCGATATTGTTAGCGACACAGCTGATTTAAGTTACTTATCTTATAGATCGGCGTTATTTATTTCTATCGTTTATAGTTTACATCTGTAAAATAAGCTTTTTGAAACGTAATTATCCACTAATTCGTTGTTAAATGTATAACTTCATATAGCATTAATACCAAAGAGAAGACTTGTAAAAAACACGATATCGCTCAATTAAAATTTTGAACTTTCGTATAAAATGACGTTGATTGTGAATCATGACGAACACACATGTAATTCGTGCCAAGGGAAAATTTGTCTTACAATTTTTCCAATGAGACGTATTTTCCAAAATGACGAACAAGCACATAAATTTTATGTTAGTGTTTCGTAGCGAAAGAGAGAAAACATAATGCAGGAAATGAGGGAGGAGAAATTAAGAACTGTGACGTCCAAATATTTATATTAATATTATAAGAATTATTGGGTGTGGTGCTCGAACTAACACATAAAAGAAGACAAACTTTTTACTAAACGATGTAAAAATTGATTATTGTACATTTGAAATACATACTTGAATTAAACTATTTATTGCTAACTACAAATAATTCTATATTAATATTTATTAGAACTTGTTTAGTTAAATTTTAATCGATATTGCTGTATCAATACTGTAGATATTGTATAATAAATTTAATAGGAGTTATTTAGAAGTTGACCTTTTCTCAAAATTACATCATGGCGGGAAGACTTAGAACATATAAACTTAAATATTATTCCTTAACATTTTTGTAACAAATTACTACTTTATGCCATTTAGGAAAAACTTAAGACTTGGTTTATTACAATTAAAATATACATAAAATTTTTTATTACGCATGAAATCAATCAGACATTTGAAAATTTAAAATTAATTCTTCCTGGATACAGAGCAATCGAAATGATTGAAGCGCAGTTGAATTTCGCGCGTGTTATAGAGGATGATTCATTAGTCACGACTTATCTCTGGCTGCTTTATAGATGGCTTTGAAAGAAGTATATTTAGCGAAAAATAGTAGGTAAATTGTTTTTCATGGCCGAGATACAGTGTGTTAAAGTTTCTTCATCAACTTTGTTTCTAATTATTCTTTTGTTTTGATTTAAGGTGCATTTGAAAGGTTATTTAATTAGTTAACTAAACCAATTGAAATTTTTGATCAATTGGCAAAATCGTAGGAGGAATTGAATTTTAAAATAGCATGTTTTCAAATCTGTAGTTTTAAGTTCACGATTGTAATAAAATGCAATTCCGACTACGATATGGCCAGTAGATCAAAAATTTCAATTGAAATAATAATGGAGAACAAAGTTTACTTTTGCGCTCTGTACCTCGGCCATGAAGAACAATTTACCCACTTTTTTTCGCTAAATATACTTCTTTCAACGCCATCTATAAAACCTCCAGAGATAAGTCTCGACTAATGAATCACCTTGTGTTTTAATCCTTGTCACAAAATTCAACTGCGCTTCAATCATTTTCCATCGCTCTGTATTCTAATTTTAAAATTAAATTAAATTAAAAGTAAATCCCTGAAAAGTTTCGATTCTAAAAATGTGAAAGCTTGAGTTTGTTTGACTGATTTGATTAATTATGACGTGAATAGTTTCCATCAATAAAAAGTTGTGACAACGGCAAAAAGCTCGATGAATTCCTCTGAATCGAATTATTTCCAGGCGGACCACTCATAACTGAGCTTGCGAACGTCTGCAAACAATATTAATTGGTTACATCGAAGCCGTGAGCATGATCATCATTCATTATTTACGTGATTGAGATGGCTGTCATAGCCGAGCTGCTGGAATGCTCTACCAAATGTAGAATTGCTGTGATTGGAGCTCATCGAATTGTTCGGAAATGGCACTCTGGGTGCATTGTTGCTCCCCCGCTTCCGTAACTAATATTAAATTCACCAATGATTTCGGAGTTATTATTTTAACTAAGGTGCGAACATACGATGATATTAATCATACCTGGCATATCATTTGCTTTTTGCGGTCGTTATTAGAAATCAGTGCTTTAAAGGCGTCTCGTAGACGCAGCCCCTCCTTCTTGATCATGTTGATCCTGTTACTTAAAGCTCGCTCCATCATCAACTTGTTTTGCATTTGAAAGGTAAGAATCTTCCTTGCAGTCGCGTAGAGAACATCCAACGGCTGGAAGAGATTGAGAATACTCGGAGGCAACTTCCTGTTCACCGGTAAAATTGACACCGCCATTTTGCACCGAACGCAAACCTTATGTGTCGCTAAAAAGTTGTCAAACCTTATAAGTACATATTTGCAACAGGTAAATCAAAAAGCTAGGAGTTTTCTTACCGGATTGACGAGCACACTCAATGCAAAGTGTATGACCACAGGTGGCGATAAAAAGTAGTTGATTACAGTTCGTTATGCGAGTGTAACACTTGTTGCAATGCAACAATATTTTGGTGGACATTGTGATTTACGCATACACACCTTGACGTACGAAATTGTTTAGTTAGTAGTACTTTTAGTACATCTGTAGACAACTCAAGACCACAAATACAACTTCTTACAGAATACACAATTTTTATTTACATGTTTTCATTTGTTTCAACTTTGATTCAACTTAGTTTAAAAAGATGCATGCAACCCAGATTGCACAAATTGTAACAGGGGCATCTGTGGGAGAAAATCACTACTTTTCTAATGTAAGGCGTGTTAATTATGCATAAACATTTTTGCTCGGACTTTTTAACTTATTTTATTATTTAGAAAACGTATCACAACATTTCGTTTATAATATTTTCATAGTTCTAGGCAAAAACTAAGCAACAGAGAATAAACCATTTTGTTTTGTTATTTTTGAACATGCGGCGACATCTGTGAGACAATACTCCAAGTCCAAGCTATATGGAACAAATATCCGACCTTCGAATCACCTTCCGCAGGAACCGCATCAAACCGCAGTGGCGGTCTGTCAAAGCGACCGCCGATCGTCTGACAGCAATTATGTTTACGAGAAGTAATTTTTGTAAATTTAAATCGCGCAACGCAATGCAGCCGCATTGTGTTCGCGGCGATCGATACTAGATCTATTAGCATAGCACAATAAGTTAACACACTCTCTCTTCGCGCACGTCGCGTTCGTCCACGCATCGCATTTGCGTACGTTTTGAGGTTATATAACTTTCAATAAGTGCCCTTTCCTGCGAATTTCGATTATCGAATAAGTGATTTTATTGCATTTTATGAATAATAAGTATCACGTGGAGCCGCATATATTAGGGCGATTTTAGTTTCAGTTTAAAGTTCAACCTGCGTACGTGGTGCCGATGTAAATATGGTACGTATTGTTGTTTGGACTCTGGCTACTGCTCAACTCCAACTTGCCTTGCAGTGCATAGAGTGACCTGGGAAGTAGCTGGCAAATGTGGGACATTAAATGAATGTGCAATCTCATAATAAGCATGATCAACTGGTGACGTCATGTGGCCAATAAATGCAAGTTGTAATTACCTTTGGCACACGAAGGATCAAGGGCCTCTCTATTATAAAGTGATCATTCTCTTGTGACAAGAGTGATCTAATAACTACATTTAAGTGAGTATAAAACTATTTTAACTTTTACAAAGAGAGACAGACAGACAAAATTTGTAAGCTCAGTGAAGTTGATCTAGATTTTAAATGTTTATTATTATCCAAACTTATTATTCCATTTACTGCTTTACTTACAAATATTTAATATTTTTACTTCAGATATACATGATATTTTTCTCATTTATTGACAACAATATATTTTATCAGTAAATTCTGAGCTAACAATTTTTAAATTCAGTGTGTAGTGAACATTGCTCTGTATTATTATTGTTAGCATAGCAAGATAGCAAAAACATACCAACTTTCAGGCCCTTTCAAGAAAAGACTAAGAGCCGCTTTACTCGGTACACTTTCTTGAACAATTCCTTGTGCACTTTCTTGGTATATGTAGTAAGTAATAATCGGTATGGCTACAATTCTTCGTTACCATAGTTACAAAGAAATTGGATAAGAAATAGTTCAAGAAATATCCAAGAGCATATTTGAAAAAAACGCAAAAGATCGCATTTAAACGCAAGCAGTAAATCGGCAAGGTACAATTTCTTGCACAATCTCTCGTTCAATTTCTACGTACTATGGTAACCAACTGACATTACAATCGTCTTAACACCAGGACACCAGACATAGACAGACAGACAACCGATTTAATAGATGGGTTTTATTTATGTTCACATATGTTCACATATGTTCTTTGGTGAATTAGGAAAACTTTGTTAAAGATTATTATTATTCTTAAAATTGCAAGTGAATTTTAAAATATCTTATCATAATAAATTCTTAACAAAGGAAGTTTCTTATTGTGGTCTCATAGGTTGAACTTAGAAGTTTCCTAGTACCTATTCGAAAACTTACTTTTCGTTTTCGTTTTGAAAAAAACTTGTTGTCATTAAAAAAACTAACTTTTCTTACATGAAATTATCATAAAAATCCAATTTAGAATATACAACAGATAAAAGTCTATGCATATGTATAGTGTGCGTATGCCGTAAGCGTTCGAAGTAACATTAGGGGAAATTTATAATTCTGTTTTGAACTGTTGTTGTTTTGTTCCATTACAACCTGAACTAGCACATATGTATAGGCCGTATAGCTGATATAAGCACTAGTACTACATTGTGCACTGCAATAAGTAGGGTACGCCAAACGCCAAAAAACGTGAACGTGAGTGCCAAATAATTCGTTTGAAGACGAATTGGCCTTCATTAATCAAACGGTCAAGCAGTCAACAATTTATTTCGCCCTTTGTTCCACACTACTCAAATTAAATAATTATCAAGCTTGAAGCATTCCAAACTAGAAACTGGTATCAATTTAGAATTTTCACGCGAACGCCAAAATCAGTACCACATACTGTTTTGTTATCATTTGTGTGTTAATATTTTAGGAGTATATTACGTTGTTTCACGATCACGACGCTACTGTAACGTATAACCGCACAAGAATTACCACTACTACTTTGTGTTTCTGTTATGTAGACTTTGATAGCAGGTCAAGTTTAAAGATCGGTACTTGCGTGTGTACGACAAAAAAACAAAAAATGTAATAGCTACAAATTAAAAACGTTATAAGTGTTTACAAGTCGCTCCAAAATAATATGTGTACGTTGTTTACGATGGAGCGTTTACACCGTCCACGCAATGCAAGCAATTTGCATAAGTCACCTTGATCGGAACCAGTTCAGACTGCACACTTCGATACAGGTGTGGCTTAGTTTGAGGTACGCGGAATTTTTTAACCAAGTTACTTTACTACGTGCTCACATGACAAGTTTACAAGGAAGATGTAATTTTCAAACTTAGTGATGAAAGTTGACAAAACAGTTCCTTCTTTAGTGCATTCCTTGACTGTGTTTAGTTGTTGTTTGAGTGCCTAGTCTAGATCACACTTCATGGGTACTGCCTACAATTAATCTAATCTATCTTTTATCACTTAATTGAACTTTGTTTCTGAATTATGGAGGTTTTTTTCGGGCGCTAGGTATATTCAAAGTTGGTGTGGAGTGCAGTAGTGGCTAGACATTGGCATCGTCATGGTTGATTCGGGCGATACCAAAGAGCCGCTGATCGGAGTAATCGACGCCGGCACGCGCACCATCAAGTTCTGCGTGTTTAAGGCGACGTTCACCAAGGAGCTGTACGAGTATGCCGTTGACATCAACCCCATCATTCCGCAGGAGGGCTGGCACGAGCAGGACCCTGTCGAGATCCTCAACGCCATCAAGACGTGCATCACCGAAGTCACCAAGTGCTGCAAAGTCAGCGACATCGCCACCATCGGCGTGACGAACCAGCGTGAAACGGTGGTCGTGTGGAATCCACGTACTGGAGAGCCATTACACAATGCAATTGGTAAATTAATTATATAATTTTATCGCCGAAATGTCTAAATCCAATTATGTACCATGAGTAACCATGTTTAGTTCGATTAGTTACGCATTGTGATTCTGATAAGCTTCAGGCGCATTGGGTTGTGGGCGATAGTGGTGATAATCGTGCACGTTTTTTTTTGTAGTGTGGAATGATATCCGCACTTCGTCGACAGTGGATCAGATCCTCGCCAAGCTGCCCGATAACAATAAGAATCATTTCAAGCAGATTTGTGGGCTTCCCGTTTCGCCATATTTTAGTGCATTTAAGTTGAAATGGCTGATGGATAATGAGCGGCCGATTCGGCGCGCCATGAAGAAAGGCATATGCATGGTTGGCACCATGGACACGTGGATAATTTGGGTAATCAAGTCACAAAACGATTAAGGCTAATGCGCAACGTAACCTAACCTTGTGCTCAATGTTACAGAATTTGACTGGTGGAGTCAACGGTGGTATTCACATCACCGACGTCACGAACGCATCGCGCACATTCCTAATGAACTTGGAGACTTTACATTGGGACCCTTTGTTATTGCACACATTTAGCATAAACAGGAAAGTACTGCCGGAGATATTAAGTAGTTCAGAGATTTATGGCAAAGTTAAAGGTACCGAACTGGATGGCATCATGATATCAGGGGTAATATCACCGTCTAATGCTGCCTAGCGCATCGTCAATATTAAGATGAGCTTAGATTTTAGGAAATCAGCAATCTGCCTTAGTTGGTCAAAACTGTTTTAATCGCGGACAGGCGAAGAACACTTACCGAAGCGGTTGCTTCCTTTTATACAATACAGGCACCTCCGTAAGTCATAAATAAATTAGACTTATTTATTTTACAAGTATTTTAATGGTTTTGCACAGTACCGTTTTCCGGAATGTTCAGTATTGTAAAGGAACGTTCAGTATTTTATATACTCTTCGTATTTTAAATAAATGCTCAGTACTATAAATGAATGTACAGTATTTTAAATCAATATTAGGTATTTTCAATGAACCTTCAGTAAGGTTTTGCACAGTAAGTTTGAACATGCGCTTTTAAGCATAAAAATAACCGGGATTGTACCAACTCAGGGGCGTGCGGATACAAACCCAGAGGCGGATACAACACAGCCGTTCTGTTTCCGCCTCGTGGTTATACTGAACAAAATGTATTTAAATACTGAACATTTATTACTTTCTTACTGTGCAATTCATTACTTTTCAAAACCTCAAAAATACTGAACACAACCCAATATAATACTGTGCGATTAAATGCGAGCCTAAATAAATCTTATGATTGGTTTAGGAGTCGATGTGGAGTTGGATCAAGAGGTTGATGTCGTTTTCATCGAATTTAATTGTTGATTAGAGTTTATTCGATCTGTATAGCCGAAACTGGTTAGACCAAATAAACTCTAATCAACAAGTTAATTCGTGGAAAACGACATCGACCTCTTGATCGTCGATTAACAAATAAATCCACAAACCAAACATCAACATATAAATGTTAAATACAATGTGAAGAGAGAAATGGGTCGTTCAGTCGTAAATTCCAAATTCAAAGTACTATTTAATACATAGCCTATTGGCTATGTATTAAATGTATTAAATGCTAGCCAATAGGCTATGTATTAAATAGTACATTGAATTTGGAATTTACGACTGAACGACCCATTTCTCCCATGACATTAACTACACAGTCGATAACTACAGTTAAATACAATATCTTTATAGAGAGTTCAATCTACACACGGCTTAGTTACTACAGTCGCTTACAAATTCGGCGATGGTCCTGTCACTTATGCCTTGGAAGGAAGTGTTGTCGCCGCTGGTGAAGCTCTTAACTGGCTTCGCGACAACATGGGCTTGATTAAGAATGTGCAAGAAGATACCGAGTCGTTAGCTCAAGAAGTATTTAATACTGGCGATGTTTACTTTGTACCTGCATTTAAGGGGCTGTTTGCACCGTACTGGCGAAAAGATGCTAGAGGGTGAGTATTCTTCCAGTGATACAGAAAGTCAGATTAACAGGTTGACTCAAATTGCAGGATAATTTGCGGTTTAACCGCCTATACAACAAAAAAACACATAATACGAGCAGCTTTGGAAGCTGTGTGTTTCCAAACACGTGATATCATAGAAGCTATGAATAAGGATAGTGGCATACCGTTATCAAAGCTGCATGTTGACGGCAAACTCACAACGAACAACTTGTTAATGCAATTGCAGGTAGGCGAAGTGATAAAATACAATAACAATTAGTAATGAAGTGTGTTTCACGTAGGCCGACATTAGCGGAATTCCAGTATTTCGATCGCAATCGCAAGATATCACAGCGTTAGGCGTGGCAATGGCAGCGGGGCAGGCTAAGGGTATTGAGGTGTGGGATTTGGATGCACGAAATCGTGAAGTGGTTCCAAGTGATACGTTTTTACCTACAACAACCGAAGATGGTTTGTAAACGAAACTTGAAGTTTTCTGTTGTCGTTTTTGAAATCAGTTTTTTTTTGTTGTTTCAGAGCGCAACGCTAGGTATACAAAGTGGAAAATGGCAGTTCACAGATCACTGGGCTGGGCGACAACGAAGAAATCGCCAGCGATGACGGGTACGGAAGGGGTTCTTTTGTCATGGCTTGCAAGAATAATCTATTTTCTTCTTTAGACGAAAGGTTCCGACTTCTATCAAGTGTACCAGCTGGCCTCTTCCTGATTGGCAGCTTTGGAATGCTTGTACTCGCTATGCACCGCCAGAATAATTCATTGTGAATTCCTAATTGACAATTAAATATTTGTAGGAGTTCTAAACACGCTTTATTTCACGTCTCTATGCACTTTATCTTCTTCCAAGTTGCGCCATTGTTGAAGTTTTCGATAGCACGCATCGGCAAATGCTTTATGTTATGAACATACCGCGTTTTGGTTTAAAAATGCACATTAAATGCTTGTTGATATGCAAGTGAACGGAAATGCCCAAAACACTCTTCGAAGTTCCATCACTTCAAATTTTCTAGACGATGCTTTCAGACGATGAGGCGAGTTAGTCAAGATCTCCCGCTCACATGCTCTTTAGCGCGTTTATGGCCAACTGACGTTAGTACGACTACCTCATCTCATCATGTATGCCTGTATGCAGCATAAGAGTGCACCACTTTGAAACTCGAAGAATTGAAGCTCGTTGTTTGTTGATTGGACTATTGGACACATTTCGTTGCAACTTGGTTGCAACTCTCTTACTTTGACACACCATTGACGAAGAATTCAAAATTCAATATTGCAAATGAATTTAATTCAAGAGTCATTATTGAAAATCAATGGAAATGAAAGGAATAATCAATAAAATTTTAGGTAGGGTGAATAAAACAAAATGC
>JARJDQ010028623.1:0-19211 GCA_030264215.1 Geostiba sp. GC000077
CAGCCATAACGTGCCGTATCGACAACGAGATAACGAAGAAAGCATCGAAAAATCATTGACCTACGTTTATTTTTATCAGTGACCAACGCAACTAACAGTTAGTGCAGCCAACATGTTTTTGGTGAAAACTAAATCTCCCAAGTGTAACTTTTCATGGGGACCGACATATATTTTTTTGGGAATACCTCTGAACAAGTCTATTCAAATTAATTTAAGTGAAAGTTAAAAAAAAAGGGTTAATTCTGGTTAAATGCAAAACTGACTTCACAGAAGTGTTAATTAAGTATGATTCAGAGTTCGATCTTAGTCTAGTCTTAATCGTAGTCTGATCTTAATCTTAGCGAGACCGTGCCAGAAAACGCGAGAATCATAAAAATGTCTCAATAAATCATTTTAAAATAATAGATTTTCAGGCTGAGGACAGTGCAAGTACTTTAGACTTTTACAACAAGTACTGTGCAACGATGAAGAATTTTGTTATTCTGTATATTTGATGTAACCAAAAAATTCTATATTTTTACCTGGCGTATTTCCGCAAATTTTAGTCCACCCTGTATACCCTCAATTAGTAGCAGCGCTTGAAGGATTTCTCCTCCTGCAGCAGGGTAGCAAGCAGCGTAATAAGGACGATTATCACCCTCCCCCGAAATGCACGGAATCGGAATACGTGATAATCAAGTGTTATATCTTGCCTATGCTGTGTGGTGGGTGCATGCCGCGGCAAGATATAAAGTAGGCAGTACGGCAGTAGGGTTGTGCAGAGGATCGGAACATCAGTAAGCATTCCGCATCTGGAATCCGGCACTATCTTTTCATATAGTCGATGGTGGCGGCGGGATGGTGAGAGTGGGTGGGCTACGACCGCGAGTCGCGACGCTATACGAGCAGAGCGCGAGCGTCTGGTTTGCCCCGACCCCCGGCTGCCGGCTGGAAGTCGGCAGCGGTGCGGACGACGTCAGCGTCGAAGCGCAAATCCCCCTTTTCGGCTCTCGACGCGCGCGGGCCACCGCCGCCGCCGTCGCCGCCGGCGGTGTGTGTGGGTGTGCGCGAGGCGGGCGCTCTCTACGTGTGTGTGCGTCGTGTACGTGCTTTCGCCAGCGTGCGATGCGCCCGTCATTTCATGAATGAGAGCGCCTAAAGCCTCGGGCGCCGATACGCGCCGCGGCTTCCGCCCGTAATCTCTGAAAGCCTCCGCCGCGCCGCCGCTTCGGAGGCGCGGGGTTCGCCCTTCGCGCTCGCGCCACAGTTAACGCTCGTTACGGGCGACGACTAACGGGAACAGACTTCTCTTGCCTGCCCCTGCAGCCTGCGCACGGGCGGTCGTAAATTCACCAACCCACCACTACTTATCGATTTCTTTCCTTCTTTCCGCGTGAGGTTCGATTCAATTCTTTTTTGCCACATCGTGTGCAAATTGCCGCTCGGGTCCCAACAGCTCGACATTAGAAACATTACCACAACTCGTGGGCACTCGGGCGGTCCTCTCCTCTTTTTCCTTGCTTTCCTTGCTTTCCATCCGACTTGGAACGACCTTTCGTCCCCCCTCACTAGAGAGATGAAATAGTCGTCTCGGGTCTTCGGGTGCGATAAGTGATCTTGGCTATCAGAACACGTAGAAGCGGTTCGGTCAGGAACTCAGGACCGTCCCGCGTCCCGTCCCGTCCCGTCCACATTGTTGATGGAACGCCTGCCGCGCACGGCTGCGTGTTGAGCGCCACTAGAAATCGTCCCTCGTCCCTCCTACAACAATTTCCGAACATCCGAACATCAGAACCCAAACAATTCTCCGTGCAAAGTTCACGCTTTCTCTTCTCTCTTTCACGCTCATTCGCCCTCTCTTTCTCTGCAGTCCCGTTCCCGCAAATATCGGGGCACAGCCATCATCGTCTTGTTAGTATTGCTGACAGATGACACGCGGTTCGGCGCGATGCAGCATTTGATAGAAGACCCCAGAAGACGTATAGTTCTTTGAACGGTTTTATTACCAATTCCTAGGCGAGCTGCGAGCTTTTCCTACGCTGTATCCTGTATGATGGGGAACCTTGCATCGGCCTCGTATACAAAAAAATGAGATTAATGTATTCGCGAGCTCGCGCGGCAAAGTTGAATCTTTCGCGCGGCGAAGCACTCCACGCGAGCTTTTCCATGAATTTTCCAGCGCGTCGTCCCGCGACTGGCAAAATCAACGGATTCTGGTTTATGCACAAAAGGCGCGCTGCGCACCACTGTGTGGCGCTCGGGCCTCTCGGATTTTGGAATCGATTTTGTGTATTGTATATCTCGCCGGAAGCGAATGGATATTTTTTTACGCAATTATTCGCTCGTTGTGCGAATTGGAATGCGAAAAAGTGGAGAGTGGCGTATTTTCCAAAAATGCACCAATCCGGCCGCAACATACATAATATAGCAAATATGTACAGGGTCTTCAATTTCATAGGGGTTCACGTCATTTTTAAAATTCGGAAGTAACAAAGTTTCCTTATTACAGATTTTTTTCAACGTATCTTTTGAGTCCGTTAATAGTTCTCTACTTTATGGTGACTCATCGCGCTCTCTGTCCATAAGGGGTCATAGAAACGTCAAAAATCGGTAAGGTTCCAGCGAATTGACTATATAATTTAGCATCTCACATCTCAAACCGATTCGAAGATTCAGTATCTCTTACTTGAACCGCGCGGAAAAACTGAAAGGAGGCTAAGGCCACACCGCTCGCTAGTAGACTTCGGTAACGTATCTCTGCATCGCTGATTAACGCATCGTGTGTGCAACCATCGCGTTAATCGCTCAATAATGCAGCCGACTTCCATCTTCCAACTTGTGTGCCACACCGCCACACGCAACCGTGGCCATAGAAGAAGAGCAACGAGAAAGATTCGCTGCGGCGCGGCGGTGGCGCGCTCATTAAATTTTATTCACAGCAGTTTAATCCCGTTTCCCGAAATAGTTCGCGAGGCGGCGACGAGCTGGGAGTGAAATGGTGAAGGTTACGGGGCAAGTCGTACCGTCGTATCTACGTCAGCGGTCTTGTTCTATTGCCGCCATAACTGCTTACTAAAGTGACGCACCCGTACGTATACAAGGTTGTAAAATAAAGATAAATGAGGTGCAATCGAAACGCCACAGCACGCACGTCGCAGGAGCCCTGAGAGCAGAGAGCGGAGAGCGGAGAGCCTATATGGCTTGTTAGGGCGGGTGTAGTCGTGTCCTTTGCGTTATTCGGGGCTCGTGGCTCGTGGCTCGGGACGTCCGTCGGGACTCGGGGTTCGGGGCAGATGTCTCTCCTGCGCTTCAGTCGTAGTAGTACGTGAAAGATATAAAGTACACGTGCCCGACGCGGGGCATAATTGGAGTGAGGCAGTGAGGAGTGAGGCGAAGGCGGTTCAAACGACTGCGGTCCCGGCCTCACATGAGCTGCAGCTCGGGCCTTTTGGACTTTTAGTGAATTTGACTTTCTCCCTCGGTTACTGCCGCTGCTGTGGTACTATTTTTCCACCGCGCCGTTTGTTTAGGCATCTTCACGTCTGACTGGATTTTATGATTTTTTCACCATGCTGAGACTCTTCTCCTTCTCAAAATGTTGATATACTCGCCTCTCAACTTACCGTTGGTGGCGCCACTGTATCACAACGAAACGAGTCAAAGAAACTCTCAGCTGTTTAGAAATCAGAACCTAGTTATGCCATTGGTTATGCTGACTCCACGTGACTCGGTGACTCTATGTTTGACTCGTTTTAGATCTTCCATTTTCTGACATCTGACACCTCCAACTGCTCCAACAGAATTCGGCATTCCAAAATGTCGAAACGTTTCCGATGATTTTTGTTGGTTGTCGGTTTCGCGGGGACCGGACGCGTGCAGAGCGCTCACGAAAAGGTCTCACAGATATCCGCGCTGGGGCGGCGCGCCGTAGACGCAATATCCGCCGCGCCGAGCGTGTCATTAGGGAGGATTGGAGCCGCCGCCCGATTAGATTATCACCGGCGCGGCGCGGCGCGACTCCCGCCTCGGTCTCCAACTCTCCGCCTGCTCTCGGTTCGATCGCCGCCGGCGGGCATAGCGCCGTCTCCCCGCCGCCGTCGCCGCCGCCGACTGAACTTGTTGGCACACACACAACCCCCACGAAATATTCCCACATCATGCTAACTGTTAGCGATATTTCTTGCACTTTTTGCATCCGACCCCGGTAGTAAGTACCGAAATCGTGCTTTGGTGTTATATGTTGTGTTATATGGTTATTGTGGTCGACCGGTGGGCTGGTCCCCCGGTGCCCGGATTGAAAATCGATGCCGTACTTAAACAATTCGTGTGTTTCCGACAGGTCGGCGACTCGCGTACTATACCTATACCTATACGTTTTTGAACACACTCCAAACGGCCGCCGGCCGGGGCCGGCAAACAACGCCGAAAATGCGATACGTGCACATGGTTCGAGAGCCATTTAGATAGATGGCCTCGGCCTCGTCGGTTGACATGCTCCATTACGTGCGGCGCGCGTAATCCGATATTGCCGCCGCCACGGCTCGCGCCCGGCGGCAGCAGCCGCTCCCAAACATGTCATACCGAAGCCGTGCCGTCATCCCGCAAGATCGAGCGCTACCCGATGCAAATAACAGGAAAAATCGCGCATTGTTGAATTTTACATATTTTGCGGATGCGCCGGGCTCATCACACTAATGCATGCAAGTAGCAAGTACGCAACAAAAGGTTAATTACTTTGTTTGGCCGCAAGGGCGCGAGCATTTCGAGGCCCCGGCCCGACGGGGAGCTTATCTAGCGCACGTAATATCAACGAGCGCGGAGCGGAACAGTTCGAATTGATGACGGCCATCAAGTTTATGGAGGCGGTGTGTGGAAGACGGCGACGAGGAGCGCTGACTAAAATACGAGCAATAAAAATCTCCGCATGTCTCTTTATCGTTGTGTGCGGCTGCTGCGTTGCGTTATATGAAAGATGAAAGTAACGGTGAAGGCGGCGCGAGCGCGCGCGCATCCGAGGCGATTGTTAATTAAAAGCAAACCGTATTTAATCCCCCCGACGTAAATGTCGCGCGCAGACGTGCGGATGTGCGGAATACCCTCCCTCCTTCCAACAACCCAAGCGACCGGAGAAGGGAAGGTGATTAACATCTCGCAACAAGTAGTTAATAAATCAGAAGGATATCATCGCATGCTCCTTGCCCACCATACGGAAACTAAGTTTATGCAGCCGGTTTTGGCCGTGGTGGCCGGTGCCCGGTAACTTTCGAAATGTATGGGCTTGGTTGGAAGTTGCAACTTGGAGCCGGCTCATCTTTTTACCGCGCCACCACGCGCCACGCGATAAATGGTCTTTTAATGTTTTAATCACCGGTGCGATCCAACTGCACACTGCACGAAAACGTAATGTGTGCAAAACTATTATTAAATACATTGCACGCGATGTGCACTCACGTTACAAATGTATGGGATGGGACAGGACGGGATGGGCCAACCCCCCCTTGGGTTCTATGGGTTTAATATCTCGCCATGCGTCCGAAATCATTTATCAAGTCATATTATTAGAATTGACATTGCGAGAGAGGCGCGCACGCAGCACACTGGCCCAACGCATTACCACGATGTAACGATGAACATTCACTATGCGGCCATTAAAGCGTCGACCCGCCGACCGTGTAATCAACACACCGAAGCGGCTCGAGCGCACTTGCCGCAATGCCCGCAATTCGAGGGTCCCGCTTTCACTTCGGTCTTCGGCGCGGCGAAAAATAACCCGCGCATTATACTACTACATCTGTCGTTGCAGTTGCAGTTCTGCCTGGTCCTTCGAACCTGGATATATTCTGCTCTCTACCAGGACACCAGCTCTAATGCTGCAGAAGGGTGCGTTTGCTCCCGCGTCTCTTTTTTATTTGTTAAATGGAAGGATTAAAAAAATATAGGACCCGTATTTTTTATTTGTTAATTTGGACCACTAGAACGCGAGATATTTAGCTTCAAAGTTCGGATCAACTGACGTCACTTTTGAGGTTACGTTGTATCAGTGCGTGCGCTAACCTCACACCTAGATCTACACTTCTACATGATTCACTCACAAAATTGACGTCAGTTGATCAGAACTTTGAAACTGATCTGGAATATCTTACGTTCTACTGGATCGATTGGAAAACGTAGTACATAACAAATCATCAAAAAATGACGTTTCCTCTCATATCAGTAAATAGAAGTTCCACTAAGCTAACTTAAAATAAGTGTACTCCGCTTTATAGGGACACTTTTTGTACCAAATCTGAGGAGTGGAATCCTCAAACCACATAAAAATCCACCTTGGTTCTGGGGACGGGACGTGGGGACAAAGTCTTGGTTCCGAGGTGTCCCTATAAAGCGGAATGGCCGATGTGTATTTGGCGAGTATGCTGGCCCTGCATTTATTATTTATCGAAGCTTCGAAGCACTACGAAGGCAGCGAATGCGATGGAGGAGTAGGAGAGTAGGAGTACGGAGCTACGTAGTACGCCAACACGTTTCGGTTTCGGGCCGAGGACGTGTTTACCGAACAATGCATCCGCTTCGGTCCGCAACGGAGGGACAGAGACGGCCGGCGACGTCGCCGCACATCTGCCGCAGAGGGAATGCTAATCGGGAAAGGGGCCCACACCAAAATGGATCCAACCAGCGTAACTGTAGTACCGTATTACGTTTAGTTATATACCGCAGAGGCAGAGACAGAGGCAGAGTCGCTTGTCCCGAGTCGAGAATCCCAGACTCCTGATCCTGAGTGGCTGAGTCACTATACTCACACCATGATGGTTTTTTTTCCCAATTTGATTTTTAACGCATAAATTTTATTATGTAATCAACACCTTTGGGCTGTAGTCCTGTAGTCTGTACTGTAGACCTTTTGTCTATGGCCGCTATGACTCTATGACTCTGTGCCACTGTGGGTGTGACCACACACGGAACGTGTTCTGTTCCGCCAGTTCCGCTGACAATGGCCCAGGCGCGACTCGCGCAAACCGGGCGGCAAAAGAACTCTGCTCGTTTCGAAGTTTTTTTTTTTGGAAAGCTTCACTGCTGTGCGCTGCCTGGGTCTTTTGAATTATGCCACGGGCCGTCGACCACAGATACAGCACACACACGTGCGGTCGCGCAACGCGCGGGCATAGATTATGCATGGCACCGCGCGCCGCTGAATATGGGCGCCGCCGCCGCCGACGACGACGACGGGCCCATAGTATGCGGAAGCTAATGAGATAGAGAGCCAGCCGTGCCGGCGCGATGATCACACAGCTACCGCATCGCGTCACCTCTGCGCTCTGCACGAGCGCGACGAGGAGTGCCCCACCGGAGCGCAATAAAGATAAGGCTATGTGTGCCGGTGCCTGCTGGCGGCCACGTTTATGGGGCCCGCCGGTATAATGAGGAGGATAAAGTCGGCACCGCGTGTGCACGCGGACGGGGCACGGAGCGGGGGATCATTAGTGCCGAGAGCGGGCCTGCATCAATCAGTCATCACGCTATTCCTTTCCAGCGCCAGTTCGTCCGTCCGCCCGGCCCAGGCGAGCGACCGAGGCGTGCTGTTACTGTGGAAATTAATGATGGCCAACTCGCGCCGCCGTGTGTCTTCCTTTCCTCGTGGGCTCGTGGCTCGTGCACACCGCGATGGGTGCTATCTTTTTTAACGAACGCGCAACGCGCTTCTGCTTTCGGGACGGCGCGCGACTGGACCTGCCAGCTGGAACATATTCTGCTGATTCCTCTATCGACGAAATGTTTTGCTGCTGAGCTGCGGGACGGCGGATAACATTCGCTTTTTATGCTGGTTCCGAGGTTCCTCGTCCACCAGTTCTAGACGGTTCTATCTTTCACTGTTAAGGTGTAGTACTGCATTATAGAAAATACAAAAGCCTCATCCTAACCTCGTTTTGTCCTGATGGCAAATGGCAAATGCGAAATTGATGGTTCAATGATTGCTTTTTAATTATCGCACAAAACAAAACATGACTTTGTCATTGCGCACTTTAGCTAATAAGAATAAGACATGTCCAAGACTTCTCCAAACTAACAACATTGTCTGTGGTCCGATTTAACTGGCTTCCATTTTGCTATAGATTTGGAACTATCTTCCTCCTTTATGGAGACATTAGGGTCCCGAAAACGAACACGAGACTCCTTTGTGAATCCAGTTCTGGGCCGACGTGTTCGCGACTCTAATGTCTTCCTTTTCTTAGGATGTTGCGTTGGGTGATGGGTGGTAATGGTGAGTGGCACTGAATTGAATCGCCGGGGCGTTTTTACTTTCGCATCATCATCATCGCTGATGATTTGGGTTTCGCCGCTTATTGTTATTATTATTTTGGGAGGAAATGAGGGAATGGTAGGAGTACAATTGTACGGAACGCTGAGCTCGCTCGGTAGCTCGGTCGCTCCGTTACTCGCTGAACGGATCTAGTGGAAGGTGGAAGGTGGAAGCCGGAAGCCGGCGGCGATCGGTGTTGTGTATTCGGCATGCCTCTCTGTTCCACTGTGCCAGCCCGGTCCCCGCTCCCCGGTTTATTCGATACGATGCCGCCGCACGGACGCACGCAGCACGCTGCCAACCTATGCATGGTCACATGCCTCGGGCGTACACACGCATGGAAGCGTAAGCAAGGCATGCGGGGGAGCCGGGTGACAGGGTCGCTCCTGTGTTTGTATGCGTTCCTCGCTCCTCGTTCGGCGCAGTCGCGCACTGCTGCAGTCCTCGTCTATCTCGGTGTTTGCAGCAGGACGGGAGCGTTTTCACCCAACCTGGACCTCCCGCGGTGTATACTGTATACCAGAAGCCGTGGCAGCGACAGTTGGGTCGGATCCTCGGTCTCCGTCCCCGTCCCCGTCCCGCAGGCCACATGTATCGTCACTAGATTTAAGTACGTTCCATAAAAAAAATTGGGGAACCGGCAAACAACCATTAAAATTTTCCCTGCACCCTTGACGCTCCACGTTCGGGACTCGGGACAAAGACAAAGGACGGCGTGAATCTCGCCTAGTCGCCTAATTCGGAAAGGGGAGAATGTCGACCTGCCGAACAGTAGGCTCGCGTGCGGCGCCCTCGCTCGTTAGACAATCGGGACCGTCGCCTGCAATATTAATGTGAAAAAGACAGCTCATCCAACACTACGCTTCGTTTCTCCATTCTTCGGGGGTGCTCTGCAGCCCAGTCCAGCAACTCAGGGAAAATATTTGCTCGCGTGGAAAACTTTACTCGCTTGTGTTAGAGCGGTTGTGGACTGGTGGGAGAAAGAAAATGCTTGAAGGAACTTCCCCAAAACGTTACTAATTATTGCCCGACCGAATTCCCACGGGTGCGTTCTTTATTCATCAGCTTTCGAAACCATCCCTCGCACGTGGGAGGTTATCAGGTGAATGCTCGGAAAAGACGTAATTACGTCCACCGTCGTCGTGGAGCGATTCAAAAACAATGCCAGGTTCCCGGTTCCCCGATATGCAACGCAAACCAATAAACGATCCATTGGGTAACAGGATAACTGAAACAGGACACTGTCGGTTGCGGTGGTAAACAGGGCAATCGCCGCTAATGTTTAGCAGACGCGAGACGCGAGGCGACTCGTCCATTTATTCAACCCCTTTTGCGGAGCGGGAGCGGGAGCGTCTAGCTGAAATGATTGATCGATTGCTCTGAGCAATCGCGCATTTGGCGAAACCGCACGCAGGCCGTTCGCACTTCGCATCTCGGAAGGGCAATTCGGAGGAAACCGGGAAACGGGCAACGGTGAGTGGGACCGCACGAGCATCCGACCATCGGCGCTCGGAAGGCTCGGTCGGGAGGGACGAGGGACGAGGGACGGTCGATAGCCCCCTGCGGTCTTGCAACCGCAGAATGTCCAATCATTAACCTCGCAATTTCCAATTTTCCCAACTACCGGTGCTTAGTATGGCTAACTTCTTTATCGAGGCCACATTCACATATTGCACACTGTAATAGATGTTCACTGTGTACACATATGCGCATGCGCATCCCGATCCGCGTGTCGTAATACATTCAGAGCGAGGACAGATAGCAAGCGTGAAATGTATAATTACGACGAGAAATTTCTCTTCTTCTTTACGCTATCCACAACAATTCCAACTCATTTGCGAGGCGCGAGGCACGAGGAGGCGAAGACCAGAGTTTTACCTATTTATGTACCGTGTGCCTCCGTGCCGGATGCTTCTGGGTGATAATCATTCCGGAATTGCAAAGCAAACATCGGCGTGGCGTGGTGCTGGTGCCGGTACGGCGGTACGCAAACAACAAGCAGGCCCCATCAGGTTCCAGGGTGCCCGGGGGTGGTAATAAGCAATTAGCATGCCGAGGAGCGGTAATCCTTTGCCATGTCATCGCACAGTGGTGCGCAGCGACCCTTGTTATCTCACTCCCTTTCCATTTTACGCAATTCCAGTGCGTAAGAAACGAAAATTGCTAATGGATTGAGTCATTAACGAAGAACGAGAACAAGTTGTTGATAAAATTTCCTAGTGCAATGACAATCTAAGTAAATTGTTTATCCACACTGCAATTCAGTATGTTGTATGCTGCGCTGGCGGGCCGGGCTTGGCCGGGCGCCTCTACTCACTAATTGATGCCGTAATCCGTAATCACATATCAGCGTCAGATCCGGCGCGCAGGCCGCGCACGCCTCGCCGCGCTGCACACACCGTGTGGATTCAATTCCGCAGCAGTGGGCCCCGCATTTCGTGTCGGCCGCGCCCGCACTCTACAACCACACTCTCTCTGCCTCTCTGGCTTTATTTCGTTATTGCGTCCCATCGTTAAAGCTACTCGTAGACTTCCTGTCGCCGTTCGCCGCGCCGGCTCGCCTTATTAGACTCGATTCACTTGCTAATTGAGTTCGAAGCGACGCAAAAATCTTGTTTCCTCAATATCCATCCGTACAACCCTTCGAGACCCCAAAGTGCCCAAAGCACCCAAGCTGCCGTGTGCGATGCTCCGGTGCTCCAATCTCTGGCTTCTGGGTGAACGTAGCGTCGGCGGGGCCAGTATAAAAGGCATCCCGCTACCGACCGCATGAATGCGAGTCAGGACGGGCGGGACCCCGGACGGGCGGCCGAGCGTCGGTTTGGCGGTGCCCGGAGGGCCGGAACACGCGCGGATGAGCCGCGCGGCGCGGTGTTGTTGTTCGTACGTGACGCGGCTGTAAAACGCGGCTGCGCTCCGTTTGTGGGGCGCCGCGCACGGTGTGGGAGCGGCGATTGGGAGATGTGCCCGTCGCACAAAGGCATTCTTCGGTGTAATTGAGTGGAAGTGAGAATTTCACTTCTTCGTTGGTGCCCTCGAAGGAGATTAACGACATTACGACACGCGCAAAAATCAATTTTTGGTTGAAAATAACCTCACTTCATCTTTCTCCTCGAAATTTGATGCTAATCAGTTACAAACTTTTCTATTTTACATGATCTGATGTTCACCTAAAACAGAAGAACAGAGAACAGTAAATGCTGTTTGGACATTTTGGTTGCGACGCAACGAGCAACGACAAAGTGGCTTACAAATTTCGCAGTAGTTGTGTGGTTTCTGCCGGTTGCCGGACAAACAAATAAAGCCCGATTTACAGTTACCGAATATTCACAGAAAAGCTACGAATTTTTGTATTCTGCCTTTGTCCCTTATGATTGGCCAGTTTTAGAAACTAGCACTAAATTTACCTACAGTAGGTGCAAATAGCCAAATATTCGTACCTACAGTAGGTGCAAATAGCCTCATCCAACAAATAAAGCCCGATTTACAGTTACTGAATATTCACAGAAAAAACAACGATTTTTTGTATTCTGGCTTGTGATTAGTCAGTTTAAAAAACTAGCACCGCTAGCACTGAGTTTAAATGATCATCAAAGTAAAATAAGGATCGATATTGGCAACTGGCAAGTAAAACAAAATACGTACATGGAAAATGCGAGCGCTGTCGCGCATTGCTTATGATCCCCGCGTGAAGCGAGTTGCAAGGTTGCGACGTTGCGAGTTTGCGACAAACGGACAAACCGCTGCGCCGGGATGTAAAAGCTGCGAGACTGCGAGAGCTTCGCGCCCCACGATCCTGATCATCAGCGAGTAGCGACACGCGGCCGCCCGCTGCCCGGAGCCGGCGGACAGTAACGCTGTTTTTAGTGAATGTGTGTGAACATGAAGACGTGTGTATGTGCGCGTGTGTATGCATCCGCCGCGCTGTTGGAAGGCGGAAACGACGCGGTGCGGTCGAGCGCAACAGGTGTCAGTCTATGAACGTCGCGGCGCTGCCACATTGCGCGACTATGCGCCCAGCGCCCACCGACAGCGTGCAATACTTGCGCAATACATAGGTGCAAGCCGCGGACAACTTCATCATCTTTATCCCTGCTCTTTTGATCTAATATGTATTTCGATTTTACGAAGTTAAAACACTACACACCTTTGGTTTTTGATACTACAACTCAAATTGCTGGAACTTCCCGCTTTTTCAACGTTTTTTATCCACAAATTGAACGGTGTGGAGTGTTGAGTGAGAAAGAGAGAAGAGATGTATCATCTCGTACACTGAGGAAGTGTGAAATTTGTTTCTGCGTCGCGGGTCGCAAGATGCTCCGAGCTATTCAATACGGCAAAGGTGGCGCCACCTAGCGGCGTTCTTCTGAACAATGTATTTCTACACTTGGAATGATACTACTTGCAGATAGCCCCGCCGAGATGGCGCTACGTGTACTGTTCTTTGCTTTCTACACCAACAGGATTAAAGAGTGGGAGTTGCCTGGGCGCAGTACACACGAGACACGACGCGACGCCTTGCGCAAGGCAAATTTCTTATTCAACCCGAATTTTATTTCTATTTTCCGGGGATCGTGAGAGGAGAGAGGCTGCCACGCACAAACACAAAGATGCGATAGTAAATTGAGAAAAGCTCAAGGCTCAAGACCTGTTGATACACGCGCCAGGGACGCAGGCACGCAGGTTATTTAAAACACAAATAACCACATGTTGATCTATTTGACTCTAAATGCTAAAAGCCCGTTACGAGTCACGAGTGGGTGTTTTGTGGAAACCTCGAAATTTGTTGATGCAATTGCGAATGTCGACCGGACAGCGAACTCCAATGTTGGTTGCTTCTTGCATCTTGCATGCTTTCGCAAGACGCAAATAACCGACGCTACTTTAAAACTTTCCTCGTTTTGGTTTTGCATTGATGCGCTGCGCATTGCGAGAGTGATGGAGAGTTACGAAGGTGTAGAACACTTTTTCCACTCGTTATAAAAGAAGAGAAAAACAGCTATTAAAGGCATGGAAGCTTAGAACATAGGGTAGCGGTTTTACACTTGGGGTGGACACTTTGATGGAAATTTTGTACCTTACTTAAAACGTATTAATGTAGTTTTTTTCTGGTGCAGTGAAGTCGCAGAGTAGTTATATTAAAAACTAAAAGTCTGGAGTCACAAATGGCAGCCAGGAGGAGCCAGGAGTAGGAGTGGAGAAGCAAAGACAGCGACAACGCGGTTCTTATTTCATTTGCATTCGCCGCCGCCGTGCCGTCGCTCTGCTTGCTTTCAGACTTTAGATATTAGGAGAGTTGCTTCCTCTCCACCCTCGCGCTACTCTGTGACTCTGCCTAACGGAAAGCGGGGAATTGGAGGAGGCACACGTCGCGTTCGAATGCTCGACTTGGGAGGGCCGGTGGAGGATGAGTCATCAAAAGATCAAAATCGAATTTAATTTCGCTCACCTGTGCTGCAGGAGTACACAAATACTATTTCCAGATACAGCTTGCCATTTCATTCCCGGTGTATTGTACCTATATACAGTGTGCCCATAATTGGGTTGATACGTTGATAGTTTCAGCAGTGAGGTTTTTGTACGTCTTGATATTCCTAGTTTTTGGAGGGCGCAGCATTTTTGGGCTGCTCCAGCTGAAAATGGGTTTTCGTGTGCTCTTGCGCGGCACAGCGCAAAACCATAGTAACCCCGTGGCCGCGCCAGAGGGAGCTATTTTTCCTTTGTGCCGCGCGCCACCCGCACCCGGGGGTGGGATGCCTGGGACTGGAAAGGTCGGATCCCGTCGTTGTGCGCTCCCAAACCGCCGCCTCGGTCACCTCCACCCCCCCCTCGGGCTTGGCGGGCTTGGCGCGCTAAGAGGGCTTTCGTTACCCACACCACCGCCGCCGTGCCGCCGCTCCCGACCGTCGGGCTTTACCCTCAACCCTCATCCAAGCCCGAGTTCTTCGCCGTTCCTGCCGAATCATCCTTCGCGCCGCAGCGGGGACCTGTGTGGCAGTCTGGAGTCGGGTCGGAGTTGCCAGGCGTCCCTTTTTACTTCGCATCCCTCCAGCTACCCCTACCCCACCCTATACCTATATAGATATATAGTTCGGAGCGCCATTTCCTACGATTCCCACAGCGCTGTTTTACAAACGCCGTTCCTGCGACTTGCCTCGCACACGCACGCAGAAAAACGAGCTCACAAACACAACACACACATATCCTCTTTTCCTATATCCAGACCCACACTGGCGCTTAGCAGCCGCAACGAATGTAGGTCAACTATACATCGGATTAGACACGTTCATGAAGTTCTTCTTTTTGCGAATTTCTTATGAATTTTGTGCTCAACTCGACCAATAAGCATTTAATAAGTTTGCATCAGAATTCATGAGATTAACAGCGTACATTTTTGTGTTTACAGAATTCAAACGGCGAGCCTGTGCATAGGAAGGTTGCCATCGTTGAAAACTTTTTCGACATAATTTACAACGTGCACGTGGAGCTCGAGGGTCGACCCGGAAAACACGCTGGACAAAAGCGAACCTACCGAACGGTAAGTGCAAATCTCACTTTAAAAATGTAAGTAGTTTTAGAAACAAGAGAATAAAGTCCGCTTCCCAACAGCCCGTGAACGCGAACGGGAACTGAATTCTGTCTTGCGATTGGCTGAAATTCAAATTTTTCTGACTTTCAGCCTATCGCAAGCCAAAATTTAGTTTACGTTCGTGTTCACGGATAGTTTCTAAACCTGACGTTGGTGGCGCTAGTGTACCACAACAAAACGACGCGATGCTAGTCAAACACCAGATTCAATGCGCTAATTTTGTTGTGCAGTTCAATTCGAAATAAAAATCATTGTGAATCGTTTCTTATAATGTGCTAAGTGTCTATCAGCATCAGTATTAAAGGTGGCGTGAACTCCTGTGCTTTGAGTGTAGTTTCATGTGCTGGGGTGTTTAATATTGACTCTCAATTCCAACCTCCATCAATAACCTAAAAGTGATGTGTTTGTGTATTACAGTATTATTATAAGCGCATAAAGCAACTCTTTAGAATGATTTTATTTTACATTGGCGGAGTTTTGTTAGGTTTAGGGTTTAGGTATGGTTTTAGGTTGGAAGTGATTGTGTGTCCTGCGCGAAAGAGAGATGTAGTGTGAGTTGTATTTCGGCGTCTGCTTGACATTCGGGCAGATTTCGCACGAAGCACCTGTTGATTGTCAATATTTCGTCTGCTTTTGTTGTACGCGTCTCTAGCTGAATATGCTTCATCGGCTTCGGCATTGTCTCCGACAGCACTGGTCGTTTTTCGCCCTGCGTTTTCATTTCACGTTAACGCGAGCATAAAAGACGCCTCCGATGTGGAAAAAGCCCCCTCGGCGTCGAGGTGCATTTATTGAAATGCCATTCGCAATTCCACCGCCCGTCGACATTCGTAACAACTATACAAGCAATTGTTTCGCATTCGTTTTGCAGATAACGGAGACGTACGCGTTCCTGCCGCGGGAAGCCGTCACTCGCTTCCTCTTGGGCTGCACCGAATGTCAGAAGCATCCACGCTCCCCGTCGCCCGTCTCGGTGCTGCCGACGCCGAGTCCGAGTCCCACCCTGCCGCTGATAGCGACTGCGACGCCCGCCACCACCACCGCCACCATCCCCGCATTACCTTCGTTGCCTCATGCCACCGCGGCGCCCACACCCGCACCCGCACCCACACGCGAATCGCCACACACGCCCGTGCCTTACCGAACCGCCACCCCTATCGACCTCGCCTTATCTACGCCCAAGGAGGACGACCAGCTGCAGCAGCAACAAAATGGGGAAATATCTCAAAGTCAGAGCAAAACCGTCGAACCATTAACAAAGAGTCGAACCCTTGAAGCGAAGCGATCCAGCAATCCGTTGGACGTTTGCAATCTACTGACGTCCGCGGATACGCCGCCACCGCCACAGCAGCTAGCAAAGACGCCGCCGAAAAAGCGACATCTCAATCATTTATCAGATCAGCAGCTATCGCGTCGCCACAGCGATGCCATCACGTCCACGCCGAAACTTTGGTCGCCGGTGGCGAGCATTGAGCGTGAGCGCAACGAGAAGAATAGGCGCGTGGGATTTATGGCTGGCGAGATTGACTATTCCATGCCCATCACCACCACCTACTTGAAATACATGCGCAGCCTCGGCTGCACCGACGAGGACGCCCTCAAGTTCGAGAGCAGGAACGTGAGTACACTCATTGATCATTTTATTCGCGACACGATGTCTCACTACTTCTACTAACACCAATTATTTTATACATTCTTATTGTTTATTTATTTACACTAATAAACTAACATTTTTATTTTTATTGCTTTTTCTTTTCTACCACTCACACATTTGCTATTCTCTTAAGGTTATCGTCTAGGTCTATTATGCCGGGTTTACACTTGTACCAAATCTGCTAGAGTTACATGTAACATTTGTATATCTGACCCTCTGAGAGGGTTGCAACAAAGTGCATATTAAAAAACGTCTTCTCGGCTATCCGAATCCGAAAAGAAACTTTAAAGAAGATCACGCGTTCGGAAGATATTCAGGTTTTTACGTCGAATTCCTTCGAAAAATCGGTATTATATAGCAGATTTGTTACAAGTGTAAACCCGACATTAGACAGGTAAATTCTCCATTTCGTGTTTAAGTCCATTAAATTAACGGGAATATCGAAAAAAGCCTTCTAGATGGTTATAACAGGAACATTAATTTTTCCGAAATCGGCAGTACGGTTAACTAAAATCGACATTAAAGTAGCTTCCCTATGCCTAGGCATTAAAGTCAAAGAAAAGAGCATTGCGCTCAGCTAAGCCTCGGCAAATATTCTCCATATTCGTAATAAAAAAGCCAACTTCACTGCCTTGATACATAAATAACTATTTTGTTTTTGTTTTTTGTTTTTGTCTCGAGTCTAAATCTAGACGACACCCTTTTCTTTAGAAGCGCACGATTTTGTGGAATTGAGGCGATAAGCTGCGTAGCTGCGTATTAATTGTGAATGCGAGTTCAAGGGCTCAAATCGCAAGGGTTGTCCTCCCTTTTCTTCTCGCCCGCGCTCCGTCGTCGGATTTATATATGCGATGGGGACAGGGACAGTCTGAAAGGTATTAACAGATCCTCCTTCGGCACGAATATGAAACCCAAACAAACTGTTCGGCCGCAAACACGCGCAAAGAGTAATTCGGGAATCCCTCTCGGCCGGTCCGCAACCCGACCCTTTAACCCTAATACCCGTGTCTCTCAATTTTATCAGAATTCGGCGCCGGCCGCCGCGTCGGGGGCGATATTCATTCGAAAACTCAAACTTTAATCAAAGCTCCCGAAACAACTTCCGCTATGTTGCCGCCGTTGCCGCGATGCGGGCCGACGATAATATATTTATTACGATGGCCTGCCACTCGGACCAGGACCACCAACACGACTGTGCCATATTGACAGATATAGTTAATGATTGACGCAATGTTTTCCACCTCGTGGGCAACGTAGGGGGCAACTCGAGGGAGTACAGACTTAATAATTTAGCGTGAGTGAGAATTCTGATCGCTGATTAGCGCGTCAATTGTTGGCGAGTTGTTATGACACGTTGACACTTCACGTCCACATCCGAAATGTCGTCACGAGACTCACGACGTTCCGGCCACATGAATCATTCATTCCTGGCGGGCGCGTGTATCGGGCATTGATGATTGCTGGGTTTTGGTGCGGTAGCAAATGAAGAGAAATCGGTGCCCACGTTATTGATTCAGAGGCTTAAATATTTGCGCGCGAAACGGGCACGGAACCCGGAGGGGCGGGTGTGTGGGGTGGGCTCCGCGGCTCTGCGGAGCGGAGCGAATTCGAGAAAGAGTCCTCGACCCGAAGCGGCCATCCTAAACCCTCCGGCTTCGTGTTTATGAAAGTTTAGGTCCGTCCGCTTCGTGTGTGCGTGCGTATCCTGGTGGATATAAGAGCCTCCCCGTCCCTCGGACCTCTGATACGTTTTGGGGCTCCGGCCGCCGCGCTGAGGTAGGAGTGGTGTGGGGTGGGTCGGTCGGTTGTGGGGGGGCCAGAGAGATACGTACGGACGTCAAGAAAGGACGCGACCGACGGACGCGAGGGATATAAAGGATACTCATCTGGCCTGAGCCCCGGGATGGTGGGGAGAGGGGTGGGACAGAAAGGACGCAGGCCGGCCGGGAGTTTTCGGACGGAGTAACGGTCGAACATGGATGAATCATGAGTGCTCCAGAGCGGGCGAGTGCGGGTGGAGGATAAGGTCCTTTGGACCGAGCCACCGAGCTAAAGATGGATGTTCCTTCCTTTTGTTCCGTGTGCGTCGGGTTTGACGGGAGGGGAATGTTTTGGTCGCTTGCCAAAAACACCGAAACTTGCAGCGCTTGCAGACAAATCGTTTCAATATACTCATTTTTAACCTATCTTTGATTTTTCCATGCTTAAGATGACGAACTCATTAAGCATTGGAGTCAGGACGCATTTTATTGAAAATCAATCAAGACAGTGTCGAAAAGCGTGTCTAGGTTCTAGAGTTGCAGATATTGAAGAGGGGTGAAAATTTTCCTTTGTGTCTTCCAAGCTTCCAATCTTCCAATCTTCCAATCTTCAATATTCACGCCTGACATTGGAAGCGTGTCGATCCCCAAACCGCCCTACTAATCAATCTACCCTCGGCAGCTACACCAGTTTTCAGCAGCTTACCAAATCTGAGGCGTTACAAAGAAACGACATAACCTCACTTTTTCTGGTTTCGAGAAAACGCGAGTTAAACATTTTTAGACTGATTTTCTACATACGGTATAGCGTATAAATTACTACGTTTACATGTCGAATTGAAAACGTTTTGGATCGGATCGAGATTCAAAAACAATGCATGTAAACACGTCCAAAAGTGGATCGAAACAGTATTTAACCTCAAAATGTAGGTA
>JARJDQ010028628.1:0-38923 GCA_030264215.1 Geostiba sp. GC000077
TTTTGTTTTGCAGTGCGTTTGCTTCGGCAGTGCATCAAAATTTTCAGCGATAAGCGATTCGTTCCCTTCACTTACTCCCGCGCGTTCCTTTCGTTTTGAGGTTGGGGTTGAGAAGAAGAGGCAAAAAATTCGCAGTGAGAATGGTGACGCTCAGCTGGATACGTCGTGTGCACAGCACGTGCATGACGTCGCCATTGCTGCATGCGCCGTGCGCGGACTCGGGGGCGGAGTTGACGGCGCGCCGTCTGCACATCGCCCCGCCCCTCGCGAACGCCGGCCATATGGCGGCGCACCTGCGACGGAACATCCTGTACGTGGCGCCATGCGCTATGAGCGAGGACTATCGCTCGAGGATTAAGTTCCTCGCGTCGAAGAACCACCAGAGCGACACGCGCTCCGTGCATGAACGCAGGAAGGTTGCGCCGCCCATTCAGGAGGCGGAGTCTGATGTGGAGGCGGGGTCGTTGACGTCGTCGATGTCCGTGCGGAGTGTGCGCAGTGCGTCGGATGTGAGCAGCATGACGGCGGCGCGGTACGCCACGGCGCGGGAGTTTCGCGGAGTACTGCGCGATGATCCCGGCGAGCAAAAGGGCGTTAAGCGGGTGGCGTGCCCTAAGCCCAGTGCGTTGTCGCCGTACTCCAAGCAGCAGGAGGAGCTGGAGCCGGCTACTTTGAAAAATCATTATGCAAAGGTACCACTTTACGTTACTAGATGTCGCCAGTTGTCGTTTTTCTGATGGTATTCATTAATATCTTTGAGAAAACACTCAGTATTAATGTTGAAATAATTTTGCAATCTAAAACAGGTTCAGGACTTATTTGTCCTGCTAAGTGTACATTTATTCTGTCATTTCTTAACATTGAATTGTTCTGCAGCGCCCTCTCATGTTCAATAGTCATATTACACACATTGAATTCTAGTCACCAGTCGTACATTACTTTCCTTTTGCTTCCAGGTCTTGCTAAACCCATACAAACCATTTGGGGTAACCTTCCCGCCGGTTGTGGACAGCCGCCCCTCCGTGCCGGCGAAGAAGCCCCGCCGTTTCGAGCAGTTCCTCGGCACCGCCAACCAGCAACCCATGATGTCCACCGACGCCAGCAGCAAGCCAATGAGCAAGCTACAAAATCGCCAGTTGCAAAGCACCTCTGCCACGGCCGCCAGCGTCGTCCCCGAAGCCGACCCCGAAGCGGACCCCAAAGACCACCTCTACGACAACCTCAAAAAGAAGACGAGAAGCAAGCACGGCGACAATCGCTACCTGGAAATGTGCACCGCCGAGCACAATTCCGACGGTGACGTGAAATTCATTGGGGATCCAAAGGCGCTGCGCAAGCGACACGTTGAGGTGGTCAAGATGGAGGTGATCAAGCTGGATAAGAAGCTGAAGCGGTCGAAGCAAACCACGAACATTAATCGTGAGCTGGAGCACGTGCTGCAGGAAGCTCTTGCTCAGTCCAAGGTCTACGAGCAGAACGTTCTTGGGTCCTTTGAGTGCGACGAGTACGAGGAGGAGCAGGAGCAGGAGCACGCCTGTTGGCCGACGAACGGTTACCGCACCCTAGCGGGTAGATTCACACCGCCGAGGTCTCCAAGAAGTCCAAAGACCTCGCACACTATGGTGGAGCCCATGCCGTCCAAGGCGTCATTTGATATGCAGACCAGGAACCGGACACGGGAAATGTCCGAGGATGGTAAGCACTGTTACAATGTCCTCAAGAATATGGAGGGGGTTGACTCAGATGAGCTGCAGTCCAAGGTCAAGCCTCATGGGAAGGTCAAGGTTGGCTCACCGCGAGGTCCCAGTGATGACTCCATGACGTTGACGGACCTCAATGATTATGATGACGGGTCGAATAAGGTGGTCGCAAAGATGGCGCGTTCTGGCTATAGTCTCCCTGAGGGTTCTGACACGACGATCAAGACGAAGGGCGCTGACTGCCGAAATGATGAGAGTGTGCGTCTGTCCAAAATGGAGCGTGATATCAAGATGGCGCAGCGGCAGCACAGTCAGCGCGTGCTGGACGTGTTTGACATTATGCAGAAGGCGAAGAAGTAAATGCATCGAAGAAGGATTCCAGAGCACTAAGACGAAATTTTGATTAAACAAGGATATGTATCATTTTTTTATATAATATTACAGTATTGCCGAGAATAAAATTCAATGTCGACGTTACCTCTAAAGAGTCTAAAGCATTCACTGTTAGTTCAGCTAGTGGACACTAGACGTCGCTAGTGCCGCGTGCAGCGCCCCCTTGTGTTACATAGCTGTACCTTGCACGTATGTTTTGTTTCAGCGTGTTTTTGTTTTTCGTATTCATGGAGCTGTTGTTTCGAATATTACGCATTGTGACATAACGTGTTCACGACGAGCTCCTCTCTGCCAAAATTTACTGTCGCAATTTGGTACCTCTACTACTTCGGTCACAGTGCACACCCCCCGCAAATTATCGTATTCTCTACACCTTTTAGTCGCGAATGGTTTGATTGGTCCAACACGCATACAAATTTGATGATGTGAAATTTTGGTGCTCATTTATTCAGGACACACCCACGCTCATTTAGTATCAGTATTCCGGCCGTAACGCAACGACGATGAATTTCAAATGGTTCCGCATGCTCTTCTCGCCGCTCAACGGCAATCTGAAGCAGATATGTCTGCGGCGGACGGCGCCGCAGAGCAAGACCATCGGGAAGCCGGCGCGGTTCGTCTCCACTGTTCAGCAGCAGAACAAGTTGGAGATGCTGAAGAGAAATGCGGCGCTCCTGGAGGAGATCAGCAAGAAGACGAGTTTCGCCGTCGGGAACGGCCTGCCGCGTAAGCTATCCGAGCCGGCGTTGAAGATGAAGATGTCGACGATCATTCGCTCCCGGCCGAGCTCGAGGTGCTTCATCCGGTCGAGGGGGAGCACGCCGCGCAGACAGCTGCGGAACTTCTACCTCGGCCAGACCAGCAACGCGTATCGCCTGAGTAAGAAGATCTCGACGATTGAGAGGTTCCACGAGCTGTGTCGGGAGAACCGGGAGGTGCAACGGGTGCAGAGTGATCACGCTGGTTGTTATGACAGACCCATGACTAGAAGGACGCTGCCCAATGTGCGGGGATTCTCCACATGGCAGCGGCCCGTGTTCCCCATGCCCAACAACTGGAACTCCAACAGGGAGACTCTCACCCCAACGGGACGGATCCAGTCACCCTCTCCCAATATGAAGCTGGTCCGCAGGACGATACAACATTGCACGGCGGACTTTAGCGTTAAAAGTTCCCCACCTGCTCCCGCCCAGACCCTCATCGATAATAATCAATACAAGAACTGCACAGCTCGAAAGACCTTCGATGGATGGGTAACGCCGGCCTCCCCAAACATGGACCAAACTTTGGCTGGGATCAACGCAAAGACCCTGTTGAACACACAAAGCTCAATTGGTCTGAAGAAATCCACCAAGACCTTTGACCTCGTCTTAGACAGCGCTCGCAGGATGCCAAGGGCAGGATCTGTTGAGTCTCCCCGAACTGCTCAGGACATTCCCATTGGACGCCTTCCCTCCCCGACAAAGGAACCGAACCACCTCGAGTACTTCCTAGCGAGTAATCTTGGAAAGGTCAAGGAGAACATTGAACTGCCTAAGATACCAATCGACCTGAAAGAGCAGAACTTCAAGGAGAGATACCTTAATAAGTTGACTACGGCTCAAAGCTATCATGATTACCAGGTGTCATTAGCAGGGGTTCCGCGACCCACGCAGGTCAAGACTGAAGCGGACTATGCCGAGCTGTTGCTGTCCAACAAGCTAAAGAATTCGCCGATTTCCCCGCGGAAAGTCCCATTGGAGCATAAAGAAGTCAAGGTCAAGAGAACTTTATTGCCTCCGCATGTCTTGGCTGGAGTGGATGAACCCACCTTGCTGTGGAAACCACACCTTAGGAATAAGGAAAGTCTAGGGGCATTGAGGAAGGTTAGAGAGTGCGCTAACTTGGGGAAGATGTTAGCGCAGAATGAGCTGAAGCATGCTAAAGCTATCCTCCACCTGGACACAAAGACCAATTGTGATGAGAAGATTGAATATGGCAGGTTCCCTGTACCCGAGTACAAGTGCTTCAGTGAGATTGCCAAGGCGCAGAATCTTTTTACTCTGGTGCCTAGATCCAGGCAACAGTTGCGGATCACCTATCCAAAAGCCTTGATGGACCCTCCGGCTTTTGCTGGTATTGCTGGTAAGGCTCTGAAAGGTAGTAAAGCTATGCGGTCACTACAGGCTGAGAAGACTATGGGTAGTGAGATGTTCCGCCTTGGTGCTTACAGTATGAATGAAGGTCCCTGCTCACCAAAGTCTATTCGAGGAATGCATGCAGCGTCTAATCTGCATTCGAGGAACAAACACTCTAGGGACATCACTGTTACCCATAATGCTACAAAATCTTCGATTGGGTCTATTGAGAATTCTTTCAGGAACAGGTTGAGACAGCGAGGGTTGCGGTCGTATCGACTCAGTCAGACCAGATGCTTTGAATCTGACTCAAAGTTGGACATCTTGTCTTATCTGGAAGCTCAGGTGGATACGTCGCAGTCCAGTCGCAACGAGCAGCACTATCGGAAATCCAATCCACAACTGAGGTCAAAACAATGTCCTACCTGTGGCCTGTTCCACAGCGCCTTGGCCAATGGTAAATGCCCCTTGGTCAAATTGATGAAGTCCAGCACCTGTGCCAAAAAGCTGAGCCCAATGTTCAAGCGGACATACTCCACCAGCAGGTCGAAGAGGCGTTATCCCTCTACAGCCGATGACCTTCTGAACGTTTGCAAGTACTGCGGATTTGTCCACGTCCACCCTGGTCAGATATGTCCCATGACTGAGGCTCTAAAATTGTTCTTTACCAAGAAGAAGAAGGTGCCCTTCAGATTGGTCATTCCTGAGGAGAAGCTAAAGCTCCCGCTTCCCAAAAAGGAAGTGATGATGAAGCGGGTGGATGATATTGACGATAAGCTTCGTCTTTTTAAAATCATCAAGAACGCCACTAGTAAACCACCTCCAAATAAAATCAAAGCCCAACCGCCATGTAAGATGGGCTCGCAGAAACCTGCTGCAACCTTAGCTGGGCAAAAGAACCCTGCGTTGCGCTCCATAGTGAAACCCTATGATAAAAGTAAAATGTCTGCTTCTTACCAATGCAAACAGCGCAAGACCGAGGACCTTGCCAACTTTACCAACTCCTTCAGTGCGTTTATCAAGGACATGGTCTCCGAAACGCATGACGATACAGCTCCAGCTCCCAAAAGCCCTCCCTCAAGGCAATCGAGGTACAACTTTGAATTATCCTGCAAGAGGATCAACTCGACGAGGAATAACTCCATCTCAGGGAACAGAAACTTCAATACGTTGTGCTTGCGCCAGTCTCAGAGAAAGGGCTTTGGTAATAGTGCCGACTCGAAAAGTCCAAAGTCAAGGATGTCCCGGAAGCATAGTGAGTCGGAGATGGTTGAGCTCGTCGCTGTGCCAAAGTATACCATTCCGCAAGTCACTGAAAAGTGGTCACAGTACAAACTGCAGCAGAGCAAGGAATATAAAGAGGGTCAGAAGGGTGGTAACTGTAATAAAGCCGGGGCTAATGCCAGAAAGCAAGGAAGGTTGCCAGATAATGCAATCCGTGATACCCACATGCGTAACTCTATTGAATCCCTGCGGAGACAGGTGAATCGTGCGGAGACCGCTCTGAAACGAGGTCACTCTGAATCGAAGTTGGCTACGAGCAATAACACGAAGATGTTTACCATTTCCTTGGGCACAGTTCCCAAGGGTGTGCCAAGGGCCAAGTCAGATATGTGCATTCGCCCAATTCATAAAGCCAAGATAACCCCGAATGACTTAGCTACAAAGCATCTCTGTGATTTTCTAGAGAACCCTAAGAAGAAGACGCTGAAGGTTGTACTGAAGGATAAACCAATCTCAGATTGGGATATTAAGAAGATAAATAGTTTCGCTCCGGAGCGATATGTTAGGACCTATGCTACAAAGGAAAGCAGAAAACCCACACCTGTGGAGCAGTTCCTACTGAAGGCTAAAAAAGATACGTCAGGCGCTGGAAAGGGCTCCCAAGACAGTAAGAGTATCGAAAAGTGCCCACCGCCGAGTTGTACCAGTTGTGGCCCCATTAAGGATAATAATTATTGCAATAGAAAGTTATGCAGCGGTGAGGAGAATATTAAGGAAACCGTGACCAAGTTGATGCGGATAAACCCATGTGAGATGGACCTGCTGCAGGCGCGGATGAAGAAGCAGCGAGCAAAAGCTGAGGCTGCAAGTCAAGAGGATGAGTTTTACAAGTCCTACCGGTGTGAATGTCAAAGGACTACTGCTGGTTTGGTATGCGGTATTGACGACAAGGAGCCCGGTGTATTACCACCTTCGAAGTCTTGCATTGGCGGGGGAAATGGCGGATACACTAATGGTGGTGGTGCGAAAGATTTGTCCTGTGAAGATGGTTCGAGTATGAGGTGCATGCATTCAGAGAATGTTTTTGTAAAACCCAGACCTGAGAAGACGGACGCCAGCTGTAAGACTGAGAAGGGGAGGTACAGTAGCTGGACGATGGATAATGATGAAGAGAAGGCTAAGTGTAAATTCAAACCTGAAAAGAAAGACCTTTGCATGTCAGAAAAGGAAAGTTACAGGAACAGGGCATTTGATAAAGATGAAGAGAAGATAAAGTGGAAACCCAAACCTGAGAAGAAAATGCTGTCCATGTCGGAAACGGAGAGTTACAGCAGTTGGACAGTTGATAAAGACGATGATGCCAAGAGCAAGAAAAGCGCGTATGCAAAAGTATCGAAGATATCCCATGGTTTCAACAAGGAGGACAACGAATTTTCTTGTAAGGAAATCCCAAAGCGGGAACCAGAGACAAAACTTTCATGCCAGCCCTCAAAAACCAAAAAGTTTCAATTCGACAGGCATCAAACGGAAGTGGTCTACGACTTTGGGACTGAAGCTCATCCAAGTGATGCAATGAAGCAAGCAGAAAGAAGTTTGCGTCAAAGATGTTTGGAAAAGTTCTTGCTGCAGAACAATGACAATGAACTGCCTACAGTAGACAAGAAGGCGAAGGATAGATACCATGATAATGGAACTCCTATGGAAGATGCTTCTAAAATTACGATAGCCAATGATAAATACAGCTACACGCCAGAGAAATCTGAAGAACGCAAACAACGGAATGAACGCAAAGAACGCAAAGAACACAAAGTGCATGACATTGAAGACTTTGAACGGGATCCTGAATTGGTTGTTAGACCAAGGAGAGAGAAGAAGGAACCCAAACGTGAAGCCAAGTATGACCGATCACCTGTTCCCGATGAATATCCCAGGGAACCGAAGCACAAGTCTTTTTTTGATTGGGAGGCAAAGGAGAAAGACAGAGATAAGAGACGCGAGGTGAGAAGAGAAAGATCACCTGGAAGTACGATAAAGTATGAAACCCACCACAGAGAATTGAAGAATTTTTTAGGGGACAATGAGACGAAACGCGATACCTGGAAAGAAAGAGCTTCCGAGGAAATGGGTTCTGCAAAGTATGAGGCGCATCAGAAAGAAGTTAAAATGAAGAATTTTCTGACTGAGATTGAAGAGAAGAAGCGAGATGCTACGAAAGACAGACCATGCGACGAAAATACAAAATCTGATAAACAGAAAGAGGTTAAAGTGAGGAGTAACTTGGAAGAGAGAGATGAAGAGCGAAAACAAAGACCTTATGAAGAAAAGTCAAAGTATGATAAACAGAAAGAGTTTAAAATGAAGAGTCACATGGAGGAAAAAGGTGTAGCCAGAAGGGGAGGATATTATGAAGAAACATCAAACTATGACAAACAGACAGAATTTAAATTGGCAACTCACAAGGAGGAAAAAGAAGCAGCTAAAAAAGAAAGATTTTATGAAGAAAAATCAAAATATGACAAACAGAAAGAGTTTAGAATGAAAAGTCACATGGATGAAAAAGAAGAAACCAGAAAAGAAAGACCCTACGAAGACAAATCTAAGTATGATAAACAGAAAGATTTTAAAATGAAGAGTCACATGGAGGAAAAGGAAGAAGCCAGAAAAGAAAGATCCTACGAAGACATATCTAAGTATGACAAACAGAAAGATTTTAAAATGAAGAGTCACATGGAGGAAAAAGAAGAAGCCAGAAAAGAAAGACCCTACGAAGACAAATCTAAGTATGACAAACAGAAAGATTTTAAAATGAAGAGTCACATGGAGGAAAAAGAAGAAGGCAGAAAAGAAAGACCCTACGAAGACAAATCTAAGTATGACAAACCGAAAGATTTTAAAATGAAGAGTCACATGGAGGAAAAAGAAGAAACCCGAAAAGAAAGACCTTTTGAAGAAAAATATACGTATGATAAGCAGAACGAATTCAAAATGACGAGTCACATGGAGGAAAGGGAAGAAGCCAGAAAAGAAAGAACATTTGAACAAATGTCAAAGTATGACAAACAGAAAGATTTTAAAATGAAGAGGTGCATGGACGAAAAAGGAGAAGCCAGAACAGAAATACCTTCGGAAGAAAAATCAAAGTATGATAAACCAAAGGAAATTAAAATGAAGAGTGATATAAAGGAAAAAGATGAAGATAAGAAGAGAAGAGGATATGAAGAAAGAAGACCTTCAAAGTTTGAAAGACAACTGAAAGAAATTAAAATGAAGGACTTCGTGTCAGAGAGAGAGGAGATGAAACGCGATGCAAAGTCAATGAAGGCTGAAGATGTGCCGGAATCACATCAGACTCTTTATAAAGAAGTGAAGAAGTTCAAGCCGTATGCCAGGGAAGAAGAATTTGAAGACTCACGTGGATTGAAACCCGACATATATCACAGGATGGCTAAACTGTACAGAGCCAAGACTTTTGACGCCAACGAAGAGGAAAGCAAGCCGGAAACCGAAGCCAAAAAGGATAGAATCCTCAATGAATTATGTGCTTCAAAGTATCAGACACGTCAGAAAGAAGCTGCACTCTGCAAAACTCTTTTAGCAGAAGGATCCGATTCAACCTTTAAGAAGGCGGCGACTCCCCCTCCTAAGCAAGAAGAAAGGAAAGATGTGGTACTCATGCAGGAGAAAGATACCATCCTTGAATCGGAAAAGACTAGCATTTCCAAGGATAGATTGTTAATTCTGGAAGCTGAAGAAGTACCTGATACTGGAAAAGAAGTAAAGCCTGAAGTGAAAGCAAATGCTGCAATGGAGCAAAACAAACTGGAAATTGAAGTTGGACCAGTCTGTTCCTGCAATATCAAGTTCCTAGAGGGTGAACATGATGACGAAAAGGCCAAGGAAGAGATCAAGGCTGTGAGTCTGGTGCTGGACAAGTCATTGCATCATTGCTATACGCGGAAGAGTTTAAATGCGAGGCAGGGTGAGCTTATAAAGTGCACAGTCTTTGGGAGACCTGTCAGGCACCAGGATGTCAAAGATAAAGACCGAGTTGGAGGGTCCAGTTGTTCCGAGCGGTATGTGGTGGCTGATAGAGGCACCAAACATTTCCAAGAGCTCAAGAAAGACATACAGGTTGTTAAATGCAAGATTGAACCCAAGATTGAACAGAAAAAGCCCGCTGAGATTTCTAGTAGTTACAAGTTGAAACCCGCACCCAAAACCCATGTTTTGAACAAAGCAGCTGCTAGTATGCACGATGGTATATCTGTCAACCCAAAAAGGTCCACAGGAACTTTGGGCAAAGCTACTAGTGGAACCATTACCAGTGCCCTCACCTTAGCCTCAAAGGACAAACATGTTATGTGTGTTGAAGGCAATTTGATAGACCTCCACAAGTCCACTGACGGGAAACCCTTCTCTGAGATGATGAGCCTGCCTACTTCAGCGGGCAGCAACCCCAATAATATGAAACAGAACCTCCGGAAGAAGAACCGAGTATTCACGGTGGAGCAGAAAACAATGATTCCAGGGCTATCGGAAATAAGACGTTCGGTGAAGAAGATTACCCCAGAAATCGAGTATGCTAAAATATCCAAGGAGCAGATGGACGTGATATGCCGGAAGGTCCTGAAGGAGATTGCAATGCTCCGGAATGAAGAAGCCCCGACACAAGAGCAGATTACTGTCACTGAGAAGAAACCTAGTCCACCACAAAATGTGAACGAAGGTCAAGTACCTCCGAAGCAACCCACATGGAAATATATTGACCACGTATACGACTACAATAAATATGAGAAGTTGAACAAGGAAGGGTTGCCCATCAGCAGGTGCATGCAAGAAGTGAAGCGCTGCCTGGACGATTACAAGAAGTGCTTGATTGACCTACGACTGATGCCCTTGTGCCCGTTGGACAAGCACTTTGATTGCGATACTGCTGAGTTGGCCACGTCCACGCCGAACCTGGCCACTAGCCAGCACAATATTCTCGATGGTGAATTAGCCGCCAACAACCCATCAAGTAAGGTTGACAGCACCAAGGAACCGAAGACATGCTCCAACAACCTGACCACCCTCCCCATGTTGCTCCCTGGCCAACATCCAATGTCCATCAAGACCAAGGTGAGCACGACGAGTTTGTTCAGTCAGAAATCGAGACCAATGTCCATTCAGTCTGTTGATCTACTGCGACCCACTTCGAGTGTGTGCGACAAACTGGGTAATCTTGAGGAGACTGTTGATATCCTTATCTCACCAGGTCAGCCAAAGGATCAAAAGCAAGGCCCAAGACCCAAGGGTCAAATTCAGGGCCATAGTAAGCCCAGCAGTGATTCTGCTTCCAGTGTGCTTTCCAACCAGCGGAAGTCAATGAATACCCTGGCGAAGAATTACGGATACAATGTGACCGTCCCGATAAATGATGCAGCTGATGTGGACGATCTCGAGGAGCAGTTGAGCAAAGTCGCCAGGAAGGCCAAGGTCGACGAGGTCACGCTGTACTTTCCCAATGGGGAAGGCCACATAAATGTGCAGCTGCTTTTCCACGCCAAGGTGGCTGAACCAGAGCCCGAACCCCAACCTCGGGAATGTATCAAATCAACTAAGGTTGAACCTTTCACATCATTCCCAGGGCCGTCTGTCGACCCACAGGCGGTAGAACTCAAGAAGGAATCGAGCTTCAAAATGCCCCACTTTCCCGATGACAATCGAGAGACGAAATACTCCTACGCCAAATTAGCCTCTGCGAATTCCTCGGAAGATCTGCTGCAGAAGCCCATTGAGGCCTTCCAGCAGATGTACGCGGACTGCACCAGTAAGCTGCGGTCAATGACCACTGCCAGCCAGGCTCCTGCGAAGATCTCGGGCCTCTTCAGGAATTCGGACACCTTCTGGCCGGCGGAGCACTACCCCCAAGCGTACGCCCTGTGCCCTAAGACCCATCCAATGCCAAGGCCCAAGTCGAAAAGTTGCGGAGCCGGCAAGTCGCTGGAGCGCCAGAAGAGTCGGACGAACATCTTCAGGAATGCGTGCGAAGAGATTAGGAAGTCGTCGGATCGAGCCTGCAATGATCTGAAGAACGCCTACAATGCGCAGCGCCGGAATTGATCATTCGATACATTCGGAACACGTTTATTGAAAATTACTTGTGTTATATTAATCCAAATCTGATGAGCATATGCAAATAAAAATTAAATTTTAATATTTTTATCAAAACAACTAACCCCTTATTTGCATTACAAAAAGTTACTATTATTTACGGTATTTACAAGTGATATGGTTGGTAGGGGGATAAAACGCTCAGTCGATTTGGAGGTCTTTCAGGAAGACCTTTTGCTGTCCATCGACCACCAGAGCCATGTTGTTATTATTAATCGGTTGCTGGGCGTAGCCAAAGAGCCCACCCCACCAGGAGCCCTTTTTCAACCGCTTGGTTTCATCCACTTGGAAGTTCTCGCTCTCTTTCAGCCACTCTCTGTACTTGCCCACCATGGAAAGACTCTCCTCGTCGAGTTCCTTGACACTTGGTGCTTCGCCCCCATAGTCCCTGGGCATGATCTCAATGGGCATGCCTTCAGGAACATTTCCTTTGTTGAACTTGACAAAGGAGAGGAACTCCGAGCGTACTAAGGGCAAGATGATACGCATGATGTGGTTGATGTAGTTGGCAGTGTTGAGGACGTGGATTTGCTTGAGGCGTGCAGGATGAGCCTCCTTAAAGCAAGGAATTAAAAAAATAAAAACAAACATTACTTTGAAAATACCTGGATGTAACTGAGGAAGGCTTTCAGCGGTGGCAGGGACACTCGGGCTAGATGCCCTAAGGATACCCCCTTCATATCAAACAGAACGATGTATCCCTCAGCCAAACCATCTTCGGATAACGCGCAGTCGTTGAACATGCAGAATCCTTTGACGGCATCGGCAAACACCAGCTTGGTGTAGTCAGGGTCCTTGCAGGTGTACATGAGGACCCTGTATCCTTCGGGCGTGAGCTTTGGCAGTCGTACCACATGCCTGCAAGAAGCAAATCGCGAATCGTGAAATGAAATCATAAATCAAGCAATCAATGGAGGGGGGTCGATAATTTTTAGTTGGCCGACGGTAACAAAAAAAAGTTGTTTCCGTTGTTTCAGTCTCCGCGCACGATCACAAGTTTCACGTAGCAAAGGTCCCAGGTCATCAAAATTTCTCGTGTTGCACATTTCTATCTTTCCTTTTTTTTTGGGACATTGGTGATTAAGAAAGCGGTCACCCGCGGAAGCCGATCCCTCAAACGGTGGTGGTACGTTGGTTGGCAGAACACCATCGCCCCATAATTCAAAATTAAAACACCATACCAAAATTAACGGACCTCGAACCGTCCTTCGACCGCGCACCCACCTCTATCCCTTCCTCTAACCCTTTCAATTATATAGCGCTTGGAAATAACTAACGAACGAGATCATCGCAAAAGTGACACGGTTTTTTGGACGCGTCGACTTGGCAATAGCAGTTTGGCATCCAACTTCATGGAATCCTGGTACCTGAGGCCACGCCCCCACGACAGCGCCGAACTGACGATGTGATTTAACTATTTCCACAAAATTCCAAATTCCTAGTGAAAGAAACCCAGGTTTCGGAAGAGACGAGAAACCCAAAGAGGATTGATTGAAGATGAATCAATCGCAGAAATTGCTGCGACTGCCGCTGCGCATGGTGCGCGGTCTCGCCGCCGCCCCGCCCCCTCGGCTGCCACGCGCCTTATTGGCGGACGCGAAGCGCACCTGTGGAGGCGTGCCGCCGACGTGGCACACGCACCTGACTCATCGCATCCACCACAAGCATCTGCATCATCTGGGCGCGGTATGCGCGGCACGGCGCGAAGTCTCCCACCGCTGCATCGCCGGGCGCAGCGTCAACAAGATGGCGGCGTTACGCGCCGCCCTGCCCACGTATGCGACCCGCCTCACGCACAAGCAGGTGCTGCTGCAGCTGAAGGCGATGTGCCTGACGCAGACGCAGCGCGCCCACTTTACCTCCGCCACGCCCCTCCTCTACATCAAGGCTGGCGGCAGCCAACGCAGTATGAGCTCCAAATCCAAGTCCTGCACGTACATCATGAAGCCCAAGGACAAGAAGAAGAAAAAGGACCAGTCCGACGAGCCGATGATCACCGTTGAAGAGTGCTGTGATTATTGCGATAAGCGCGTGAGGAAGGCCCTTGATCAATTGGCAGCGATCGTTAAGTGCAAGGCGAGGGAGCTGGCCGAGGGCACCGAGGAGCAGTCGCACAAGCCGCGCAAGAAGTCCAGGTCGAGGACAAAGTGCAAAAAAAAAAGTTCAAAAAGTAGAAGCTGCTCCAGCAGCAAGAAGAAGCGATCGAAGTCCAAGAAATCCAAAAGCCGGTCTAGATCAAAATCAAAATGCAAATCGAGATCCAAATCCAAATCAAAATCCAAATCCAGATGTAAATCAAGCAAGAAGTCAAAAAAGCATAAGAAACACAAGATGTCCTGCAAACCCAAGGAGGCCAAGTCTGTGCCCTGCGTCACCGAGAAAAAGAGATGTGGTCCGTTTCATCTGCAAGGATCCTCTTCATTGTCGCGCAAGTGCAAGTCTGATTCAGCTGTGGGCGATAAGGTGAAGAAGCCCCAGGTGCTGGAGATGAAACTAAAATCATGCGGCAAGGGCAAAGATAAGAAGAAGAAGAAGAAGGGTCCTAAGACGGTATGTAAAAAGCGATACGCCAAGCACTTGTGTAAAAAGCGCCCTAGCAAGAAGAAGTCTTCCAAGGATGTCTGCAAGAAGAAGTCTAAGAAGGGGAAGAAGTCTTCAAAGGATTTGTGCAAGAAGAAGTCTAGCAAGGATCTGAAGAAAAAGAAGTCTTCGAAAGATTTATGCAAGAAGAAATCTTCAAAAGGCTCTATCAAGAAGAAGGAGAGAGTTGTATGCAAGAAAAAGTCTATCAAAAGCTTGAAGTCGAACAAGTCGTCTAAAAGTGTTTGCAAGAAAAAGTCTAGCAAGGGCCTGAAGAAGAAATCATCTTCAAAGAGTGTTTGCAAAAAGAAATCAAGCAAGGATCTGAAGAAAAAGAAATCTTCCAAAGATGTATGCAAGAAGAAATCTAGTAAAAGCTTAAAGTCTGCGAAATCTTCAAAAAGTGTTTGCAAGAAGAAGTCTAGCAAGGATCTGAAGAAGAAGTCATCTTCAAAGAGTGTTTGCAAGAAGAAATCAAGCAAGGATCTGAAGAAAAAGAAGTCTTCGAAAGATTTATGTAAGAAGAAATCTAGTAGCAAAAGCGTGAAATCTTCAAAGAATATTTGTAAGACGAAATCAAGCAAGGATTTGAAGAAGAAGAAGTCATCGAAAGTTGTATGCAAGAAGAAATCTAGCAAAGATGTGAAGAAGAAGAAATCTTCAAAGAGTGTCTGCAAGAAGAAATCTAGCAAAGATCTGAAGAAGAAGTCATCTTCAAAGAGTGTTTGTAAGAAGAAATCTAGCAAAGATCTGAAGAAGAAGAAATCTTCAAAGAGTGTCTGCAAGAAGAAATCTAGCAAAGATCTGAAGAAGAAGTCATCTTCAAAGAGTGTTTGCAAGAAGAAATCAAGCAAGCATCTGAAGAAAAAGAAGTCTTTGAAAGATTTATGCAAGACGAAATCTAGCAAGGATTTGAAGAAGAAGAAGTCATCTAAGAGTGTTTGCAAGAAGAAATCGAGCAAGGATTTGAAGAAGAAGTCATCATCAAAGAGTGTTTGCAAGAAGAAATCAAGCAAGGATTTGAAGAAGAAATCTTCCGATAACATTTGTTTGAAGAAATCTGATCTAAAGAAGAAATCGTCAAAAAATGTTTGTTTGAAGACATCTGTCTTAAAAAAGAAATCTAGCAAAGGTGTTTGCAAGAAGTCAAGCAAGGATGTGAAGAAGGCGAAATCTGCAAAAGATGTCTGTAAGAAGAAATCTAGTAAAGATGTGAAGAAGACGCCGTCCTCAAAGAGTGTCTGCACGAAAAAGTCATCAAAAGATTTGAAGAAAAAGAAATCTTCCAAGGATTTATGCAAACAGAAGTCTAGCACAGATGTAAAGAAGAAACCAGTATGTAAGAAAAAGTCCAGCAAGGATTTGAAAAAAGCCCCATCAAAAGATTTGTGCAAGAAAAAGTCCAGCAAAGATACGAAGAAGAAAGATTCGAAGGAAGTGTGTAAGAAGAAGTCTAGCAAGGATTTGAAGAAGAAGTCATCGAAAGATAAGTGCAAGAAATCTAGTACAAGTAGTGCAAAGGCGAAACCTTCGAAACTTGATTGCAAGAAGAAATCCAGCAAAGATTTGAAGAAGAAGAAGTCTTGCGACAAACCTAAAAAGAAGAAGAAGTCCAAGAACGTCATTTGCAGAACGAGGACAAAAGAACCAAAGAAGAAAGCACGTAAAACCTGTAAGACGCCCCAAAAGAAGAAGAAGAAGGACACCTGCAAGAAGAAATCTAGCAAGGATTTGAAAGAGAAGAAATCTAGCAAGGATTTGAAAAAGAAGAAATCTTGTGACAGCATGAAGCCGAAGAAGAAGGAGCCTAAAAAGAAGGTTTGTCCAACGCAATCTGGCAAGAGTCTAACGCCAAAGCCAAAGCCCCCAGGCAAGACATGTAAAACGCCCAAGAAAAAGTCTTCGAAGGATATTAAGGAGAAGAAGAAGCCGTTTGGTTGTGAAAAGAAGAAGAAAGAGCCTTCTTGCATGACTATTAAGAAGAAGAAGTCAACTTGTGACAAGAAAAAGAAAAAGAAGAAGGGAGAGCCAAAGTGCAATGATAGTTCGCAATCGATTTCTCAGAATGAATACTGCACGCTGCCGAAGTCAAAATCTGCAATGGTAATGAGCACAATAAGGCCATCTTGCAATGCCAGCTTGAAACCGAGCAAGTCAACGGATACGGTTAAAGCAGTTTGTGCAGGACAACACAAGAAAATAGAGTTGGCGATGAGTATTGCAGCCAAAGACCCGAAGGCAAGTTGCAACGCCCTGTTGAAGAAGAAACCAAAGAAGAAATCGAAGAATGAAGTAAAGACTTGCGCCCAAGGAAGCAAAAAGAATAGTTGTCACGTCAAGACGAAAAAGAAGTTGGATGCGAAGAAGAAGGTGAAGAAGGTCAAGAGCAGCAAGAGCAGTAAGAAGAGCTCCAAGAAAATGGTCTGCATGGACGGATGCTTCCCGACCACACTTGAGTGTCCTGGGCAAGATACTATTGGAAAGGTCTTAATGAGTACAGGTTTAAGACGCATGACAAGTCACGACAACCTTTTGCAGGGAAATAAATACAAGGCTGAGGAGTTTGTAAAAGTAGAAACTAGATTGATCAGTGAGAAACCTGACAGGTTGCCAAACCTTGTTCAGAATCTTCTGGGTGATAAAGAAGAGTCAAATGCAACGTCCAGAAAAGGCAAGGATGTCAAACCCCAGCAGGATCTGATGTCCAATAGGATTAAGGACGACAATTCCGTAGACGAACTCTTGTTCAAGAAGAGCAAGAGGAGCAAGAAGAGTGATGAAGACTTGGATAAGCAAGACGTGATGTCTAATAAGATTAAGGACGACAATTCCGTGGACGAAATATTGCTCAAGATGAGCAAGAAGACTGATGAAGACTTGGAAAAGTCCCACAAATCCAAGCAAGACCTAATGTCCAATAAGATTAAGGACGACACTTCAGTGGACGAACTGTTGTTCAAGAAGAGCAAGAAGAGTGAAGAAGAAGACTTTGAAGAGCCTTTCGAAGATATTGCCACTCCTGAAGTTGAAGAAAAGAGAAAGACTTTGATACAGAGCATCAAAGAAAAGTCTGGCAAAATCTTCAAGCTGCCAAAGAGGAAGAGCAAGGAGAAGAAAGAGTCCCTTGACAACATACAGCAGTTGGAAGTGGGCCAGGAAATGATCCTGAAGTCTGATGGTCACTGCCACAAGACAATGCTCAACGTCCCTCACAATGCCGAGAAGATAGTTCTGGAAATTGACTTGAAGAATGTGAACCAGGGACCGATAGTGACCAAAATCACAGCAACACCTAACACACCTAACCATAAAGTGGAGGTGGAGCAGGAAATTGATCTAACTCCAACAGATCTGGCGACGCAGAGCATTCGCCAGCTGAACATGTCCAAGGAGATCTCTGTGAAGCAACCCCCACGGGCAGTGAGTGAGGTTAAGTTGTACACCCTCCAGTCCCCGGTTCGGAAGCACGTCATGCAGCATAACATGCAGCGTGAATTGGTCAAGTACATCCAGAATATTCAAGGTGAGAAGCCGAATACGTTGGTGTTTGAGGCGAAGAAGGTACGGGATAAAAAGAATAAGGTCTTTGAGACTAGTGCCAGGGCGATGCATACTACCGTACGGGGATCTATGATTGATCCTCCGGCACTTCAACATCTGAAAGATGTTAAGGAGCCAGCCATTGATGCGTATTCCTGTAAAGAGCCCTTGATGTGTAACAGTTCTGCGGTAAGGGATCCAGGCCAAGTGAAAATTGTCACTGATCCAATTGCTGGGTTGAATGATCCGGTGTTATGTAAAGGTTTGAAGGATAAGACCTTCTCGGATGTCTTCCCGCCTGGGAACGTTCAGAAGGGAATGCAGAAGGACTCTGTATTTCAGCCAGGAAGATGTCTCCCTCCAAAGGTACGAACTCTAGATCATTTTGAGTGTGTAGCTAATTTTCTGTTGTCTTGATTCCAGGAAAAACCCAATTGCGGTGCCTGTACCTACTACTACCCAATGGCGAAGCCCACCTTTGCCGCTTGCGAAGGTGCGCATACCCTGGAGGACTACATCAATCCGAAGAAGAAGGACACGTTTTACGCCAGGCTGTGTGGAAAGCCCATGGCGATTGATGAATGCTCGACGAAACTGGAATACGTGCCAACAACAACATTAACCTTCCACGATTCACTGAAACGCGCCCAGATGTTGAGGACCTCTCGAATGTTATCGGAGCAAGCAAAGATTAGGGCAGCCTGTGAAGCGGAGCGCAGGATTGAAGCTTGTAACCGGGAGGCGATGGAAAAGGGTATGTATTAAGACCCTGGTCTGGGTTAGTTGTTCAGATGTTCCATGTTTTAGTTCAGTACTGTACCATCGACTTTGAGGAGATGTCGCATTGCAACAAAAGCAAGCGGGAGTCTCGCCGGCAACAGCAGGAATGCTTCAAGGCCCTCGCTGCCAAGTGGAATCGGGTCAATAGCCTGAAGAACCGCCGCCAGAGGAGGAGGCTGCAACACCCGCCAACTTACACGCACCTGCCCAAAAAGGGCACTTGTGCAACGTTTATGGACGAGGAGATTTGCTATGAGGTGAGCCCGCCTGGCGAGGAATTAAAGCCTGACTACGGTTACAGCCTAAGTGCGAATGGTGAAGGCCAACGGGTTCGCCGAGAATGGCGCGATAGCAATGCCACTACCCAGAAGCTAGTGGCAGCTCAGAAGAACCCTAATGTCAAGGTTTATCGAGATGAGACCACTAGACAACTCTGTGGAGATTATGCCAGGTGTGGGCACAAATTTAGGTTGGTTCAGCGAGGAGCCCCTGAAGCTTCCACATGTGATCCAAAATACATCTGCACTTGCACGGAGACTAAAAAAGATAAAAAAGACGAGAAGAAAAAGAAGGGGAAAGGAAACAAGACCCGATTCATCGGTGCAAGTTTGCTTCCTTTAATGTGGACCTGCAATGAGATCACCGTCTCGAGATCCAGCATTGTATCGAAGCCTTCGGAGGAGGTCGCACTGAAATACTTCCCGGTGGAAAGACACACTGATATCATTTCCCGCACTGCCGAGTGGATTATGATGCCGGTCAATTCCATTATTCATTATCTTCTACCCAAGGTCGTTCCGAGTCTGAAGATTCCAGATGGAGTGCCTGAATTTAACTCTGCAATTCGCGCGTTGAAAGATGATAAGCCCAAGGACCTCGAGAATAAGGGCAAAGGAAAGGTTGAGGTGAAAAGTAAAGAGGTTAAAAAGGCGCCACGAGTTCCAGCTCCAACAGCCACGGAGCTGCCAAGCCGGGAGACTATTGTCCATGCGATTGCGACGTACCTGGCAAAACTATTCCCCAGCGCTGATCCGAAAGAAACAAAAGGTGGTGCCAGTACCAGTGCCAACCGAGTGATGCCGATTGACACCAGGGAAGCGGAAGAGGTTGCTCGCAGGTTAAGACACATTTTGAGGCATCGTCAGGAGAAGACTGATATGCTGCGCCTCAAGGACCAACGCGAGACTGAATCGGCTATCCACAAGGCCAAGCAGCAACTGAAAGATTCCCAACAGCTTCTGGACGAAGTGATGAACAACGCGAAGGCGTTGGAGGATAAGATTAAGAATTTGAAGAATATGGAGAGCGCCAAAGTGCGTGGTACAAGAGCAAAATTGGAGGCTTACTACAACGAGATGGTGACCGCCCAGCACTCCCTGGAGAAGCACATTAAAAGCCAACAGATGCGTCTGGCGAGGGTCCTCAAGGGCATCGGAGAGGCCAAAGGTGAGATATGGCAGAAGCTGCAGGAGCTCACCAAGACGGAAGTGAAGATGGAAAAGATACGCAAACTGGGCACGGATGTTGTGAAGAAGGTGACGACAGCCGCCGAAGTAAAGCAGGTGAGGACCCAGTGGCAGGAGACCATAAAGAAGATGCAGCTGACGATCGCAGAGCTTGAAAAGGAGGACAATATTAAGAAGATGAGCGAACACGTCAAGAAGGTGCGCCACTTGATCCACAAGCGGATCCGCGATCCTCACGTCGAGGACAATCTGAGGAAGCTGGAGATGAAGAATCTGGAGGCAACGAGGAACATGGAAACGCATAAAATTCGCGAAAAGGCCAACGAGCTCAAGGACCAGTTGATCAAGCTGAAGGAGCTGGCGAACAAACCACCATCCGACAATATGGGCAAGAACCGAGAGGAGACTCTAAAGCAGCTCAAGGCTGCCGCCGAGGAGAAGGAGAAGGAGATTAAGAAGCTGCTGGACGAAGTGGTGCGCAAAGAAGCGGAGGGCAAGAAGGGCAAGAAGTGAATGTCTATTGTCCTACTTTTTGAATTTTTCTCATAACGATCCTTTGAAATACAATAAACTTAACCAAAAACTATTAAAGCAAAAACATCTGCGTACTTACGCCAGTTCAATGCAGGTTTGAATGGTGGGGTGGTCCACGTCGCGATTGCCAAAGAGCATTGGCGTCTTGGTCCTCAGGGTGAAGTACCTCTCGATGGTAAACTTGGTGCGACTTAAGTCATAGTAGCAGGCGTGCAGGAAGAGGTAGACGTAGTCGTCGCTGATGGTTGGCAGATGCGGTTGAGTGAGCAACCTAAAAAATAATAATTTATATGCCACTAACGTTACTTGAGCATTAAGTATACTTAAAGTAGTGAGACCTTGGTATCTGGGATTTATCTATTCCCAGTTCACAATGCTTCATCATGAATAATCATTATCTGCTATTTATGATGAGACGATGTTTTTATAGAACCATGTCTCTTTGTCTCCAAGTATAAGAAACTTGACTTAAGTCTTAACACCAGACTCTACACAAATCTTAAATATTAAAATTCAGGCAGTTCATTTTTCTAGACTTCTCTAATTTGGAAGTTTAAGTCACTTGAAAGGTGACTTAAGTATACTTTAAATTTACACACTAGACTCTTCACAAATTTTTAATATCACAATATAGGTGGTTGAATTTTCTAGGCTTTTCTAGTTTTGAACTTAAGTCACTTGAAATGTGACTTAAGCCTACTTCAAATTTAAAGGTGTGTTGAATAATATGTGACATTGACCACGCATGACCACGACCGTGTTGCATTCAATTTCACCGCCGAATTCTAGACACGAACACACTTAAGTCGTAACACATCACATTAGACTTAAGTTAAGTACTATACCGAAGTGAAACCCAAAATATGTAGTTCAAAGTCAGTAACTTTGACTTTGACTTGAAACAAAAAAAAAGAAGCTCACTGCACTGTTACTTAATTGAAAGGAAAGTTATACAGATTGCAACAATTAATTATACTGAGCCATCAAATTGATCAGAACAACAAAACAATTATTATGATGAATCGATGAATGGTGATTGATTCATTGATTCAGGTCAATGTCGAAAAATTTGACTACCAATTAATTACTTTACCGTTTACCTCAGTTGCTCACTTTACCTTACTTTACTTAAAGTAAGTCGTAAGTCGTAAGTAAAGAGTTGAAGAGTGAAGTCAAGTGCGTTCATTGCTTCATCGCACCGCAAATTGGCAATTATTGTGGTTGTGAGTTTTCTAGTATTTCCATTCCAATCGCGCATCGATCAGTGCGCTAAGTGAAGTAACTTAAGTTTTGTTCAGATTGCGAAAATTCTAATCGAAGGTCGTATTCTTTGCAATCAGATTGTAATCGTGCCAAAAGGTGTTTTGACAATTTTCAGAATTATGTAGAACTTTAAAGTTTCGTGAGAAGAATGTAAAAAATGCGAAGAAAAGTTAAGTCACTTACCAATTGCGTATTTTTTGAAACTCCTTGTTTCGTCCCTCGGGAATTGTCCTCAAGCCGCCGAAAAAAGGATGCGCGGTTTTGCACGAGTTCTACAACATTTCCCCAATGAGCAATCTTCACTTAAGTCATTACTGCCTTACTTACCATTTTCGTTCTTTTAAGTTACTTTCACAATTTATTTAAAACACTTTGTATAATTTATTACTCAATGATTGCGGTGAAAAATGAAAATGAAAGTTTTCACACTTGTTGCACTGGCACTGCACGCAGCTATGGTGGTCGGCGAGTGACTTAGGTCTTCCTCCAAAGACTTAAGTAAAATGTGCGTAGTGTGCCAGGGGTGGGGTGGCGTTCGCGTCGCTCCGGGTGAGAGACTGACGCTCTGTGCTGCTGCCACGCTGATTTTACTCCTAATTTACAGCTACTATTACTATCCCAAGATAAGTCATTAATAATGAGTAATATGACTTAACAATACAATAGCAATAAAGTAAAGAGGAGTCAATAATACATCAATTATAAATTGAAGGATTGTCGCACAGAAGTGAGGAAGAAGAATTGATAGGATATTGCGTAAGCATACTTAAGTTATTTGCGCATGCGCATGCGCATCACAATCACAATCATCTCGGTACAATACAAGAGATTTCTATTTTGAGCATAATTTTTGTCATCAGTTCCTTCTTTCTACTTTGTCCTCTCATCTGTGATTTCACTGAACGCTTCAGTCTACTTAACTTAAGCCACATTTTAGGAATGCATTATTGAGTATTGGGCGCTGAGAAAAAGTGAGTTAATGTTAAGTCAGTCACTCAGTCAGTGAGTAAGTAGGTAAGTGCAGTTGCAATGTGCACGGTGCACGAAACTGACTTAAGTCTGCTGCGCACAATATCAGTCTATCTCGGAGCCGCTTTCACTTTTCATTTTTATATTGCGCCGGCGTTGCATCGCACAAAGTAAAGTTCACAAACTTTACAATCGTTTACAAGCACACATTAGCTGGTGCTATCTGCACATGTGTGACTTTATTCGGCGGCCATTTTGTTCCGAACGCACTTATCGTTTTGTTCCTACGCTGTCGTGGCGCAAAGTTCATGCAGCGCATAGTTGGTTTCGTCCAGGAATGCTGATAGAATTAAATGCGACTGATACCGCAATTGGAGAAAGTCTTGCACAAAGTGGCTTAAGTCATACTCTTGAATGTTATGCTGCATTGGCTGCAAACTTGTATCTGCTGGTTTGCTGCTGGAAAATTGATTCCAAATTAAGTCGAAGATTTAAGTCATTTGGTTAGTTGGTCAACGATTAAATAATAAATTGTGTATTAAGTCAGTATTAAGCATTACTTAAGTGTACCTAAATTTTCATAACATAACCAAATTAGAACTTGTGATGTAAACACATGTTTTGAGGAATATATCCGCTTTAAAATATGCTAAGAATTACATGGCCCCACGTTGGGCGCCAGAAGTACGAAAAATGTATTTCTTGATATATCCTAATGATTACCTCACTTAACTTTTTGTTTGTTTTATTAAGAAATATACAACCAAAAAAAAAGTGACAGGCAATTTTAATGCAACTTAAGAGTACTTCAATTATCATAACTCGTAACCTATCCAAAGAAGAACTTATTATGCATACTCATGTTTTATGAATGCATTCGCTTTAAATATGGTAAGGATTTTATGGCCCCACGTTGGGCGCCAAATGTAAGATAAAGTATTGTATATCTTCATATTTCCTAATGCTTTTAACTCACTTCATATTTTTGTGTTTTACTAAGAAAGATACAACCAGAGAAATAAGTAACTGACAATTTTAACGCAACTTAAGTGTACGTACTTAAATTAACATAACATAACCAAATTAGAACGTATTACGTAAATGCATGTTTTGTGAATATATCCCCTTTAAATATTGTATGAATTTAATGGGCCCCACGTTGGGCGCCAGGTGTAAGAAAAAGTACTGTATATCTTCATATTTCCTAATGCATTCAACTCACTTCATTTTTTTGTGTTTTACTAAAAAAGATACAACCAAAAAAAAAAGTAATTGACAATTTAAATACAACTTAAGTGTACGTACTTAAATTAACATAACATAACCAAGTTAGAACTTACTAAGTAAACGCATGTTTTGTGAATATATCCCCTTTAAATATCGTATGAATTTCGTGGGTCCCACGTTGGGCGCCAGGTGTAAGAAAAAGTACTGTAAATCTTCATATTTCCTAATGCATTCAACTCACTTCAATTTTTTGGTGTTTTACTAAGAAAGATACAACCAAAAAATAAGTAACTGACAATTTTAATGCAACTTAAGTGTACGTACTTAAATTAACATAACATAACCAAATTAGAACTTACTACGTAAACGCATGTTTTGTGAAAACATCCCCTTTAAATATTGTATGAATTTCATAGGCCCCACGTTGGGCGCAAGGTGTAAGAAAAAGTACTGTATATCTTCATATTTCGTAATGCATTCAACTCACTTCATTTTTTGGTCTTTTACTAAAAAAGATACAACCAAAAAAATAAGTAACTGACAATTTAAATACAACTTAAGTGTACGTACTTAAATTAACATAACATAACCAAGTTAGAACTTACTAAGTAAACGCATGTTTTGAGAATATATGCCCTTTAAATATTGTATGAATTTCGTGGGCCCCACGTTGGGCGCCAGGTGTAAGAAAAAGTACTATATTTCTTAATATTTCCTAAAGCGTTTACCTCACTAGATGTGTTGGTGTTATACTAATAAAGATACAAACAAAAAATTAAATAACTGTCAATTTTAATTTATATCCAATAACAAGCTTCGTTGAACGTTTATTAAATTAAGTCATAAAGATGGCGTAACCGCGTAACAGTAAAAATAAGTGAACAATGAAATTTTGTATTGGTTCGGTGGTTTGATCGCCCACCCATTTTCATCTTTCCGCCAGCACAATAGGTACTGTGACATAACCTAATTCAATAAACGTGGAGCGGTGAAACCAAGCCATAAATTAAGTAAGGATGATGTTTCAAAGACCAGAAATGCACACTTGCACACTTAGTACGCCGAAACAAGGCGTCATTTGCCGCGCTCGGCGCCGGAGAAAGGTATAATTGATGAAAACATAATTGCAACGCAACGAGACATCAGACATGCGCATTGATGGAAAGCAAGTGCCATTTACTGCGCCTCGCAACCAGCCGTGGCGAGAGCGCACGCCAATTATCTTGGCAATATAGGTCATAAGGTACTTTGCTCCGATGTGCTGATGTGCATTTATTGAATGTGCGCATGCGCATGTTATATCATCGATTACGTCAACTCTGCAAATGTTCTCCGCGAATACTCTCAAACGAGCAGAAGCAATGAACCAAACATCATGCACCTAACTGTTGTCACCCCTACATCAATAATTCTTAACTGTCAAATAAAAAATACATAAATGACATTACAATGCCTATAATAGTGATTTATGTAGATAGGACATGCTTTTCAATTAGAATTTAGGGTTATGTTGTAGGCCCTCCGAGCCCCCCCGAAAGTTGCTGATCGCACATGAAATTGCAATTTTCAATGCCAATTAATGAATTTAACAATTTTATCGAGTGGAAAATTACATTTGTAACGATCAACAAGTGATACTGCTTGGTATAAAAGTGCCGTTGATTGTATGATGGTACATTAGTGCAATCACCTGCAATGCATTGCGTTACTTTTGTGTTAGTCACGGCGGCCATTTTGTTTGTTGGCGCTGGCGCAGACAGCACCTTCCGACTCATCAATCAGATGCCAATAATTCAACATGGCGGAAGAATCAACTACAAGGCAGCAGATTCCCCGTGGGTAAGACAACCCGTTGGTGAATACAGTCCTTGGACTGGATCGGCTGGTCCGTCAATTCAAGGTCAACAAGGGTTATACTATAGATGGACCAATCCAGAAAATGGCGATGCATGTGTCTGTCAACCCAAGCAACGTAGTTATGCCCTCGTTGGAAATGGTTAAGTTTATTATTGCACTGATTATATTTGTTCTTTAATTGGGTTATGTTTTTCTCTCTTCAACAGAATATTGTGCAAAATAAATAATAAATAATGAATAAGACATTAAAGATGCCAAACAAAGGATCATAATTTATGCGTAGTTAATATTTTACTTATTTCCAGTCAGTGAAAACCAAACAATATATCGACCAAAAAAATGCAATGCGTTATCACATGTTTGTAGTGAAACGGACACGCCTGGCCGACAAGATAAACCCACCTGGGAGGACATCATAATCACCTTATTACGTTGTTACAGTATAAATAGTTCGCCAGGCGGCCCTGAATAGCATTCTCAGTTCCCTCTCAGAATTAACAACAAGATGAACTCTGCAATTGTCTTCCTCGGCATGATGGTCCTCGGAGCGGTGGTCGCTTACGACCCCAGCAACACTGGCCCCGTGGTTACTGTGGACCGCCCAACGTCGCTGCAGTACGAGGAGGAGGAGTACGATTACATCCACTCAAACGGGGACCACTGCACCTGCACGCGTTTGGTCGCGATCACACACGACCAGGAGCCGCAGGGTAAGTACTTCCACAAGGGTGAGCACAGACAGAGCGGCCACCACTGAAAGGATTTGTGTTCTAGTCGAGTGCAAGGAGACGGTCATCACGCCGCCCAACGACCGACCCATCATCGACCGCAAGGCTTATTTCGCGGCTTCGGCTCCAGCCAGAGGCACGTATGGCCAACAGCGTCCAGCTTCTTATCAAGATAGAGTCGTCGCCGGCAACCACTGGTAAACCGAGAATGTAGGGTAGCTGAGTAGCCATTGTAGCCTGTATTCTGAATTAAAGGCAATGAACATAAATCTGAGTTTATTGTGTGTTAGACCCTAAAGTTTTGGTAAATTGATTTATAATCGGTGTGACTGACGAGAGGGCACGGAGCAATTTTCCGAACCATTTGCCGCGCTGGTTGTCCAGTGATATATATACCTGAGAGGCTCTCCACTCAGCATCCACAGCAACAAGATGAACTTCCCAAGTGTTATGGTCCTCTTGGCTCTTGCCGTTCTGGGTGCTGATGGCTACTCCCACTCAAGGTACAGCAGGTCCAGCTCCAACTCGAAATACGCCGCGAGTTCCGCCAGCAAGTTAACCTCGTCTTCCTCCTCCGGCGGCTTCCACGGGGGTTACCACATGCGTAGAGCTAATCTGGATAATCTGGATATATACAAGATCAGCAACAAGGGAGATGTCTGCACCTGCCAGAGGTCACCTCCACCTACTACTCCATTCCCTGTACGTCGCCCGGAGGATGTATGCGCAACCAAACCTAATGAAGGTGGGAGGGTGGTTGAATATTAATGAACCGGGGAACTGGGTTCTGAGCTGCGATAAAATAAAGATTCGTGCAATGCTAAACTTGGGTTTTATTTCCTTCAACTTAAAATCTAGTGACGACGGACCCGTCGCACGTGCCTCCTCTTGATGATGGTGGACTTCCTGGTTCGGTTTTGAGGTGATTCTTGCACCTCAACGGTATCAGTTGGTGGATTGTTGTCCCTTCCAGCGTAGTTCAAGTCCCCAATGTTGGAATCCTTGTTGGCGCTGGCTCCTCGCTGGTCCACCGATACACTCCCTAGCGTATGTATGAGGGTGAAGAACTTGCGTTTTCCTCCTGCGTCTGTATCAGTTTGGTCGCTATCAAGAGCATAACCTGCCTTACCTGCTGCTTGCATTGGAAGTGGTACTGCGTCTGGTGCTGATCCTGAGTTAGCTCCACAATCTGTGCAATGAGGTATCTTCGTATAAGTCTGGTAACCTGATGGTCCTTGAGAATACCATTTGATACTATTACTACCTGGATTGGTATATCTGTAACGCACGTTTCCTGACCGTGGCACGTGCTCTTCCGTCACCTGGTTGTTGCTCTGGTATGCCGCTTCCGGTAGAATGGTGTGTACTTTGTGGCTTTTATAGGTACCTACACCACCAAATGACATACCTGATGGGTATCCATTGGATTGAATATAAAGTGGTGAACTCGATGAGGATAGCTGTCCACTCTCGAATGGTTTAACACCTTCGTTTGGAGTGCCGGGACTTTGGACTTTGTGTTCGCCATTCTGATCATACGTGTATTCAACGGGGCCGTTCTGTAAAGTTCCGTATCCCTGGGATACCTGTTGTCCCGGCCTCTGACGAATTAATCTCCATGAGGAGGATTCCAGTCCCGTTCTCCCGAGTTGACGAATATCAGTTTCAATTCCAGTCTCGAATGCGTCCGGTGCAATCTGACCATACTCCGGTGTTACATGTGGTTTGACACCAACGTTTGGAATGTCTGGCCCATGGACTTTGTGTTCGCCATTCTGTTCATATGTGTATTCCACGGGGCGGATCTGTAAAGTTCGGTATCCCTGGGATACCTGTGGTCCCGGCGTCTGGCGAATCAATGTTTCGGGTCGTATACCAATTTCAAAAGCATCGGGAATGCCTGATGCCTCGGGTCCCTCTCTCTGGCGAATAAAATTATCTGCTTGCGTCGGGTCAAAAGCATCGGGTTTGACATCCCAACGAGGAGTGTCCAAACCTGCCTCAAAGCCAGGATTGCCAGAGACCTGAATATTATGTGGTTCAGCATCCCCATTATACTCATAATCTCTACCAGGTTTGCTGATAGATGGTTTTGAAAAGTCAACAGTGCTATAAGATACTGGAGATACTGGAACAGGCCTCGGAGCTTCAACATCATCATCTTCGGCGGCATATTTCGCAACAGGTACACGCTCCAACGGTGTTATGTCCAAGTCAGGATTGATGAAGTTGGCTCCATTGGCCATGATGCGACGGTCCTTGTTCAAGAGCAGATCCCGCAGAGTAAACTGGATTGACAGGGGCATCTGGGTCCAGACGTAAGTAAGAACTTCCAGCAAAGTATTCCCTAAACAGCCCAATTAAGAATTAATAATAGTTTTGCAGGGAAAATGAAAAGTTACTTTCGTCCTGAGCGGATACTCTCGCCTTCTGGCAAATGCAGTCGTCACCGTTACTATCTAGCTGGTAAAAGGCACCCTGCACCAGAGACCCTGACAGGTACACCAGCAGCAAAATCAAGCCAACTTGGGACATGTTGATGTTGATGTAGGAATTGCTTAACTTTGAGTAATGAATGTTTGCCAGATCTGCCAGAGTCTTATATACTTGTTTTTAATGAAACGCTATCAGCAACCTTGGTTTTAATTAAAACACGAGAATTTGCGTGAAATTGGTGCAAACTGTGCAGAGGATTTATTATTGAAACTCAAGGATTCAAGATGCAATATTAACAATGCGTGAAATTCGTACAAGCAAGGTAATTAAAACACATAAAATTATTGATTACTTCATGAATCAATAATCGAAGCGATTAGCTGAGGGATAACCGGAGCCGGTGCCATAAAGCTGCCTGCCATGTCCATTTCCACCACGATACCTCTTGTATTTCCCATACCATCCGCCTGAAGAAGTCTTGTATCCTCCCATATTTGACGAGACGACTTCAGTGCGAGCTTGAGCGTTTCCCAGATTGCGGTTGTACTTGACAGTGCGGATACCTTCCTTGGGAATGTATCTAATTGTACCTGAATTTATGCCCGCACCAATTCCAATGCCAGCAGAAGATCCAGAAAGGGAAGAGGAGCCAGTACCAGTACCAGCAACAGATACAGTTTTGATGGTACCACCTGTAGCTGATCCGCTAGCTCCTTCAATCTTCATACTGGACAGAGAGTTGGATCCTAAACCCGAGCCCGAACCCAAGCCCGTACCCGAGCGGGAGCCCAAGACAGAACCGGATGTTATAATCTGTCCAGAACCACTTCCTGAAGCCTGAAGAGAAACATCATCTGACGATCCCGGGCGGATGGCGAGTTTTTCGGGACGACGCTCACAAATATCCTCGTCGATCTTGTTGTCGGGTTCAGGTTCAGACTGTGAAGTGGCACCAACCGTGTACTCCTGACGTTCCAACTCATTCCTGTCTACTGATGATGATGATGTTTCTAATGCGGACGATACCTTCTCTTCACGATCTCCTCTTATCTTCTGGTACTCCCCTTGATCGTTTTTAGTTGTACAGATACAAGAATCACCATCCAAGGTAACCGTATTAAAGGTACTCCCATGGATACCATCAAACAGCGCACACCCCAAAATAAGCAAGAGAAAGAAATGCATCTTGATGTTGATGCCAAACTCTGGATGCCAAACTGATGGCACCCAAGAGTATTTATAGGTGTTAAAAATGATTCAATTTTTCGATCATGTCGCTTGTTGATATTGCCTCGTCAGGGATCTTCAGCGCCTTACAATAGCACCAATTACCGATGGGATTAGTTTCTCTACATTTTGTCAATATGCATCTGCAACTAATCACACCAGAGAATAATATTGACATAGCGTAATGTTCCAGATAATTGAATTGATTAATCGGCATTGTCGTGTTGTTTACAAGAGTTATCGAATTGAAAATTGAAAATGGAAATCTACGCCTTCCCGGTCGTTCGTTACGCGTCGCCTCACCTTGTTTAAGATTCAATTTGATGGCAAACCTTTGATGTCGCAAAGCGGAAAATCGAAATTAAACCATATCATTGGTATTTTTATATAAGCCAGGGTCGCAAATAAATCAAAGAAACTCAAAAAAATGAAAAACGTTGAGTGCATCTGGGGTGTGTTGATGGTGTGCCTTCAAATGGTGAACTGTGGACCGTCGATGTATGCATCGAATTACATTCGCGGCATTCCGGATCCGGCAGATGCAAGAAAAGGCAACATCATTAATAAGGATGGTTGCATATGCCCCGGGGACACACCACAAACGGTATACCTTCAAACTCAAATGATAAATTGCTCCTTTGTTGTCTGCTTTTTATCGTCTGCGTTGTATCTGTCAGAGTGACTGATTGAATATTTGATTTACAACTCCTGGCTGTACCATCCAGTACTATATATAGCCAGGGTACCTTCTGGATGGTTCAGCATTCAACTTAAGACCAATCTGGGTAGCTGATAAGATTCCCGAATCATGAAATCCCTCCACTCTATCGTTGTTATTTTGATGGTGTTCCTTCTTCAGGATGGATTTGGGTACCAGGATGATAGAACCGTGCTGATGGACGGTTGGCAGCTCACCAAAGCTGGTTGTTATTGTCCTTATCAACGCCAGCAACATGTGGCACCAGCAATACCTTCGTGTGGCGGCAAATCTAACACCAACAACAACAACAAAAAGAACAACAGGTTCGAAGTCACAAGGAAACAATACTACCCCTATGTGGTATACCCGGTCTATTATTATTGAGTGATCATTTGAGTTTGATTTCACAATAAACCGCCCTTTCATGTGGCCTGCATTATAAACTATTTTACTCGTTATGCCTTTCTGTTTCCTTAACCCTGCCACATACTATCCTGTCAGTGGTATCTGACTTCAAGTATGTCTCCAGGTCTGCTAACACCTCTTTTACAACCTTATACTTCACCGCAAACTTTTTGTCAATGTTGGAGGGTAATAGTGATTTCCTCTCTGCTCCCTCGGCGGCGTCACCACCCCCACGTAGTTTATTCCATGCTGCCATGAAACCTTCAACTAAGGGCACCGCTTTATCGAAAGCAATGCCAGGGACGTCCATGCCCTTATCGAGGGCTCTATCCAAAAAGCTTGGTTTTTCAGCACGTTGTTGGAACTGAACACCTGGATAATTCTTCCTCTTCACCACGCTAGGCTCTGTATTGTATTTATCAACATCTGGCAACGTCCCCCTCATTTAGTAACTACTGCAGACTATAGAATTTAAACTCACCTGGTTTATCCGCAAGATACATATCAGATACCTCTGGCAATGGCATCAGTTGCCCTAACCCAACGAATCTCACAACTTTGGCTTTATCGGCCGGCGGTGCTTCACCTTGGCCCTGAACACCAAGGCATAACAGGAGCAAACCCAGGGTAAATCTGCATGTGGGATTCATTTTGGATACTGCTAAGTTATACTGATAAGTTCGGAATTTATACTGCACCAACAAAGTAAAGTGTAATGTCATTGACTGTTAATTATCCTGTGTTCCTAAGGTAACTAATCAATTTCACGGTTCAGCCTTCATTTTTAATTAACCGGTACCAATTAAATATGAGGATTATACACTTCTGCTCCATTAGTGAATACCTGTTCAAAATTGCATTTTTTGGTTTGGTTTAGCTGCAATGAGTATTCCCATTCTATAAGTACATGGAGAACTAGACTAGTCCACTTGTTGAACCAGCCCTAACCTCAGCGCACGGCACTGAAATGAAATTTACAAATTTCCTAAACGCGATCTCCAATTTCACTTCATTTAGCTGAGTACGTATAGTCAAAGAGACGCTCTTTAATTTGCACTCTATTGCAACCCCGTCAAGGGACGGGAAGTGACTTTAAAACGCCATTAAAGTTGAAAGCTATTTTTATTGTTGTTTTGGGCTATTTTCTTTACATCTTCTGACTATTTCAGTTTAAAAAAACATGATGTTGTTCTCAATACATTTTAATTAAATTTTAATTTATTGGTTCGACTACTCTCCTATAGATGTCGGTAGTTGACTGTTGAACTATCATTGATATTCTGGGATTAACCACATAAACATGACCAAATTATCATCCATCAAATTTATTCATTTTAAATGTATACATAAGAAATTAAGACTTAGTTGATATTTTCTTCGAGAGTTGTTTCTGATTCTTGACAATCGTCTTCAAGTCCACGGAATGTTGACCATGTACATGCATCTTAGCTTGAAGCAGCGCCTCCGCTATCGGGGCCAACCTTTCCACGATATTCGCCACACCAGGCGAATCATTGTATTGCAGTTGTGGAATACGCGGCATTGGTGGTAGCTCTTCAGCGCTCATATTTGGAAAATGTTGCTTGTGTTCCTCAAACGCCAACACGGCAATGGCCCAGTTGATCAAGTACTTGGCAAAATGCGGATCCTTTGGGTCATTCCACTTGTGCGATGGTGCCAGCATTTGATACTTCAAGGGACGCTGATTGGGCGGTTGGGTTTTCTCCTGTTCGAGGAAAATCGCAAGTGCTTCGAAGAAAAGTAATTGTTCCTTTTGCAGTAATTTATACATTTTTTGTATATCGGGGTGTGCAGTGGCTGAGTCTCTAGTTGGTGCAATAACTGTTGGTTCTTCAGGTGTGTGGTCAGGTGTATCTGAATTAGTGACTGAACTCGAATCTGAATCCGATGGAATCGTGCTAGCTTCTTTAGTTTCCAGTGGAAGGGCTTTGCGTTGTCTCACACTTGTAGGGGTGGCAACTACTGGTGCATAAATACTCTCCACGGTGGATTTTGTGAAAGGAATGTTACCATCACGTTTGCGATATGGTAGCGAGACAATTGAACTGCTTGTGATTTCTGGCACATCCACATCGTTACGGCTCTCGTCTGGTATTGAGGGTTGGGCTGATTTTCGTTGGTTGCAGTTATGGGGTGCTTCTGTTTGTACCTCCACACGTACAGCAATACCGGGAGTAGTTACTTGAGTGTAGGAACCATCTGCATTGCGTTGAACATACACCAGTTTCCTCGTAGTACCTTTGGGTTGCTGGGTGACAGCCCCGTTCTCTTCATTCACCACATTCTCTTTGTCAGGTGCGCCTATTTGTGAGCTGGTAACATCAGGATTCTGTGCAATCACCACACCTTTGCGATTGTAGGGCTTATCTTCTGACTCGGCTTCCTTTCCCTTTCCAGGATTTGCAACTACTGCATAGGTACCATCAGCATTGGGATAAAAGGTTAGGGTTTGTCGGTTGTGAAGTAATGGTATTGGAGTCGTAAGTGAAGGGTTAGGGGGACCGGTTGTTTGTGGTGCTGGCTGTATCAGGGATTTTCTGCCGTATCCTTCGTCCGGTCGTACTGCAATACCTATACCTGAATTGGACCGTTCTGCAACGACCCGATCACCAATCGAGACTGATGCAAGGGATCCCACGGGGTTTTGCATCAGCACATTTGGGGCGCCTCCCCGTACGACGGCATTTAGGCCTCCATTGGAGTAATCTGCAACGACCCGATCACCAACAGAGACTGATGTAAGGGATCCCATGGGGTTTTGCATCAGCAAATTTGGGGCGCCTCCACGTACTACGGTATTTAGACCCGTATCGGAGTATTGTGAAACGATGCGATCACCAACAGAGACTGATGGAGGAAGGACCTGAACAGATCCAGGTCTTGGAGGTGGATAGGGCATTCCTGGAGCTGATACCTGACCTGGATAGGGCATTCCTGGAGCTGATACCTGACCTGGATAGGGCATTCCTGGAGAATAAGGCGGAGGTTCTGGATAGAGCATTCCAGGAGGTGGTGGTCCACCCAGATACTGCATTCCTAGTCCTGTCCCGGGTAGTGGTGGTCCGGGTCGTGGTGGTCCTGGTAGTGCAATTCCCAAAGCCTGCAAGCCCGGTCCCAGCGGAGACCTCTGCACAACATCACCCAGCATGGTCACGACCTGCCTCCCAACCCCATTCGGCGGGAACATCCACGAAGACACAGCTGGCGGTAAACCAAACGCGGAAAACTGAGGCGGTGGCATTGGCCCTGGATACATTCCACCGGCTCCAACCATTCCACCCATTTGTACTTGACCGGGGGGCCGTTGCTGTCGTACTATCGGCCGTGGGGTAGTCGGTTCTCCAAAAAATCTGGCAAGCATCGCCAAAGGATTGCCCTCGACACGGCCAACCACCACAACCATCAATATTGCCACCAATCGCAAAGCAAACGTCATTTTAACTCTACACTGCACAACCTGAAATGGTTCGGGGTTTTATAGAAAACGCAAAGAGAATAGTGAAACAAAGGGTCGCATGCATGTCAGAATTACGAGGAACCAATCGCGCAACGCGGCCAAATTTGAAAGAATACAATGCCCACCGTAATTAAACAGAGTAATTATATCACAGCGGAAAATTATTTATTGTTTTGCCGCCCAGCAAACACCTGCCTGTGAACATTCATTTGCATACATTATGTCTGAGTTCATCCTGCTCCGCAGACGATCGCTCCTTGAGGAAATCATCTACAAGACATTAATCTACTCAATGTGTATCAACATCGCACCTGTGTGCCATGAATAATTACTTATTAGCTGCGACATCATTTCGATGGGGTCCTCGTCCTCTTCGTCGCTCAGGTCCTCCTCGTCGCTCAGGTCCTCTTCGTCGCTCAGGTCCTCCTCGACGCTCGGATCCTCTTCGTCGCTAAGGGCCCTTGGTGCCAATCGGGGGGATTTTTCAACAGTCATTAACACTACGGAAGAATCATCATTATCATCATCATCATCATCATCCTCATCCGAATCAACAGAGGATTCATTCTCATCGTCAGAAGCATCAGACGCTGAAATCACCTCACTGACGAAGCTCTGTTCCAAGGCTTCAAAAACATTGGGCATATCTAAAACAAGCATGATCATGGTCTCCCGAGGGTATTTAATTACTGGATGGTTTACTGTCAACGCCGTAGCACTCCTCGTCACATCCCCCATCGCCGAGCTTATCCGCTATATACTTCATCACATCTTCCTGAAATGCTGCAGCTAGCTCTGTAACAGTAACACCAACGGTCATCACAAAGATGATCCTTAGTCTGAGAGATTGCGCTTACTTGGGAAGGGGAAGCACTCGTCGTCACAGTCCGGTCCAGCCAGGCGCGCCTTGACACTCCCGGCTATGGTGTCCTTCATGGACTGATAGCACTCCTTCACCGAGTCGCCCATTACAGAGAACGCATCTGATAAAGTGTGTCCTATGTTGCCAACCGCAGGCATATCTTTCCGATGGGGCTGCGACGTCGGCACCACACTGCACCAAGTGGGCGAGGTTAGGGCAATGACCACGGGCAGAATTACGGTTACTGCGAACTTGGGCATGGTGAGACTTTGAAATAAACATGGTCCTCAGTGAGAATGGGATTTTATAGATCTGTGATACGCACGTGGTCTCTATTTGGTAGCGTTGATAATGCGCTGGGCTCATGGCAAATTGGATTTAATGCACTTTTTTTAGGCTGTGATTGTTGCAATTGTTGTGCGGTGCTGAATTTGGTCGTTTCGTGATTAGTAGGAGTTGATAAGTATATTTGGCGATGCTTCAATATTTATTTATTCCAGCCAACTCGGTACATTAGCGTGCGGTTGGTTTAAACGTCCAATTGATAATCGGCTTCCATGTTTTCTTCCAGCACAGATTTGCGAAAGAGGTCTGCTCGGACATTCATGGAAAGGTACATCTCTGGATTAGATGGTGGGTATAGCTGTCCCCATGGTGACACTTCTAACGATCGCCATACTCCAGGACCTCCTGGTTGTTGGTTCTGATATTGTGGTCCTCCAGATCCTCCGGGTCCTCCAGGCGCATATGGTCTTGTTCTCCCAAAACCACCCCTTTGGGGTAACACCTGTTTCCCGGTGGGAATGGATTCGACCACAGCTTCTGTGGTGTATTTTCTGCTATTCTGATCTGATTAGCATACGGCCAATATCTAACCCTTGACGGCAGGAGAAAACAGTAGTTACTAATGCACACAATGCCAGGCGCTGGAAAGCGCGGAACCCTGTCGTTCGGATTTTTCGGAGAGTTGGGGAGTAGGTGAAATAGACTTTATTGTACGAGGTGTTCGAGGATTCGTCACCATGCTTCGATTGATTATTTAATTAAACTGGCTCTCGATTCCAGTTTGCTCATTTTATTGACACTCTCCATCCATTTGAAAAAGTCGGCCCACTGATACAGACATCACAGTTATCAACTCATGCAAAGTTGTATTAGATGCTTTGGCAAGACTCAACACTTTTAGTCAGTGATTGTTGCGTTTGTTGTGCGGTGCTAAATTTGGGCGTTTCGTGATTAGTAGGAGTTGATAAACATATTTGGTGATGGTTCAATATTTATTTATTCCAGTCAACTCGGTACATGGTTTAATCATCCAATTGGGATTCGGCTTCAATGCTTTCTTCCAGCGCAGATTTGCGAGCGACGTCTGCTCGGACTTTGAAGGGAACGCATACCTCTGAACCTGGTGGCCTCTGTCCATCAGGGGGGTCTGAAGGACGGTATGGGTCTTTCAATCCTTCAGGTGGCCCTATCGGAAAGTATCCAGGTGGTCTTGCTGGTCTTCTTGGTCTTCCTGGTCTTCGAGGCGGCCATATCGGAGGGTATCCAGGTGGTCTTCCATTTGGATCTCCCCCAGGCGGCCATATCGGAGGATTTCCAGGTTGGTCACCAGGTCCTGGTCCTCCTGGTCTTCCAGGCGGCTCTATCGGATATCCAGGTTGGTAACTAATAGGAGGTCGATCGTTATCCGGTCTCTTCTTGTTATCCAAAACGGTTGGTGGCCACCAGTTTCCTGTTGGGAATGGCTTTGACCACAGCTTCTTTGGTGTATTTTTTGGTATTCTGATCTGATCGACATACGGCCAATATTTAACCCTTGGCGGCAGGAGGAAACAGTAGTTTCTAATACACACAATGCCAGGCGCTGGGTAGCGCGGAACGTTGTCGTTCGGTTTGTTCGGAGGGTAGGGATTGATGAACAGCGGCTTGCAGTGCCTGGGCAGATTGTCGATTGCAATGCTCAAAGGATATTTGCTCTTCGCCGGGGGTGGTGGTGAGGGTGTACGCGGGGGCGGGGGTGGAGGTGGTGGTGGAGGTCGTGGAGGTGGTGGTGGTGGAGGTCGTGGAGGTGGTGGTGGAGGTGGTGGTGGTGGTGGTGGACGAGGTGGTGGTGGTGGTGGTGGACGAGGTGGTGGTGGGGGTGGTGGGCGAGGTGGTGGTGGGGGTGGTGGGCGAGGTGGTGGGGGTGGTGGTGGGGGTGGTGGTGGAGGTGGGGGTGGTGGTTTTGGTGGGGGTGGGGGTGGTGGTTTTGGTGGTGCCACGGGTGGCCGTGGTGTTGCTTTTGGCAGGTGATGGCCCGGCAGGTGATGGCCCGGCCGGTAATGGCCCGGCCGGTAATGGCCCGGCCGGTAATGGCCCGGCCAACGATGCCAACCATGATGCTTCTTCCAGAAGAATGCATCGGCATCGTAGGCTAGCACCGCCAGCAGCCCTACGACCAACGTACCCCAAAGCAGCAACCGCATTGCACTGTTCGATTACACTTCCTGCAATCAAGAATCGCCGCCACTTTTATATCCGCCGCGATCCCGGATTTAATTATTGTCAATTATTCACAATTATTCACACAATTAATTATAATTAAACGAGAAATATTAATGCGACCCATTAATCAACTAAATCTTGTTCATTTCCGGCGTTATCATAACTTTGATTTCCTACTTAAGTCACTTAAAATGTCAGTTTAATCCTTCACAGGAACACAATGGACCGCATCCACCTACAATTACTATCGATAATCATTGTTTGGAGCTAATGACATAGACTTTATTGTATACGAGGTGTTCGAGGATTCGTCTCGATGCTTTGATTGACTATTTAATTAAACTGCCTCTCAATTCCTCTTTGCTCATATCATCGATACTCTCCATCCATTTGAAAAAAACGTCCGACTGAGACAGACATCTCAGTTATCAACTCGTACAAAGTTTGTCAAGACTCAACACCAACGCATCGTCTTCATGCCATGACGTCATTCCAGACTTTCCCTATTGGTCATTCGCTTCACTCTGATTGGCAACAAGAAGAAAACCCATAGGTGAGCATATTTACTGGACATTAATTTATAGTATATTTTAATTCAAAAGGAAAATAATAATCGCTATACAGGGTGTAACAAAAATGGCGCATTTCCTCTGGAGACATCATTGAGGATGATTAAATGGGTTATGGAAAAATGTTTTAAAAAATCTTTTCCTCCATTTCTTCGAGATATTCAAGAAATACTAAATTTCAGTTTTGGCAACATTGCCCGCTCATATTCATCAAGTGGTTTAGTTTAA
>JARJDQ010028633.1:0-10627 GCA_030264215.1 Geostiba sp. GC000077
GCATACAAAATTTAAGCTGTAAAACATTTTTCAAAGAGGTATATCTCGAGAACCATTCACCAAGCTCACCAAGCTCTGTAAACTTTTCTTATTAACACCCTGTATAGCAGATTTGTTACAAGTGTAAACCCGGCATAAGACTGTCTTTTCCACTTTAGCCAGACAAACTACTATTTTCGTCATGGGCACGGAAACGCGAAAAGCTATAGCGTTGCCAATTTTGACAATGATAGAGCATACTTTTTGACATAATTTTTAGGAACAAGAATCCGAAGAGAAAATTCAAATCGCCCCAGTGGTTAGGGAGCAATCATCGAATCTGTTTTTTGAGTTTTTCTTTTTTCTGCTCCACATTCGTGTACGCATTTCCTTTTGGGCTTGGTAGATTTACTTGGAAACATAGCAGTTACATATGGGCAATGCATGGGCCTATAATCGAAAGGCAGTGTATATCAAAAAATATTCATTAAGTTGTGATTTGAATAGTTTGATGCATTGTTATATTGCCATGGGATGAATATTCCATCGTGTTGTATGACATTCGTCGAAATTCGATTTTAATTTAAATGTTAATTTCCCTAGGCTAGTGGTATGCCCTATGCGTCGCCACACCGGCACATCGCCATACGCTGCAATTCTGTAAAACCCAAAACGCATATTTTTCTATACACCTTGAATATTTCAATTAGACTGAAATAATAGAAATTAATTAAATAATTCATAATATTAATGGAGTGCGCCAAATCGAATTAGAGAGTGGCACTCACGTCGTCGCACCGTTGTGCTGTGTATCGCGACGTTTGAAGATTACGGAATGAATTAACGCGATTTTAAATTCTGCAGTCCATGCACTTATCGCTGGGAGGCCAGGGACAGGGACAGGGACATTAAAAGGGAATTATTGGCACTTTGCAACGTTACAGATGTAAACGTAATTAGCTTAATTGTGTTCGCACTGCCTTCTTCCTCAGTCCTCACTGATCAATCTCAGTTCTTAGCTGCATTTAGATTTCGCAGATCTTGTGACACTCATATGAAGCGAATGAGTTGCTAGATTGTTGCGTGTTATCCACCGTCAACTGCTTTGATTACGTCTCGTAATCCTCGCTTTTTTATGTGGTGAAGGCCGCAGAAAGGATGCCTTTCAATATTTTCTTGGATAGCTTGCCACTCGAGTACTCGACTCACTCCAGGGCGCTCGAAAAGACGTAAAATATGTTTCGCGTGTGATGAAATTTACCGCAGAAATGCCTGAAAGGAATGTCTCATATTTGTAGTGGTGGGTGACATTAGGCGCCTGAAGTGCAGGCGAGCCCATCCACCCTGCCATCGGGGCGAAAGCGGGCGAAATGATTGGTAATGGCCGGAGGAAGCAGAGAATGTGAGGGAGGCTTGGGGAACAAGAAAAGCTGATAAATATTATTGCTTCGTGACCGGCGTTGCAAAGTAGTTTAATAACTCACTTAGCGTTAATATAAATATAGTGGGTGCGGTGCTGTTTTGACACACGCCGCCGCCGGTGAAAAACCACGCGCTTGCGAGGAATGCCGCCTTCCAAATCGCGCGTCTTTGCCCCGAAAATTGATGATGATACATTATTTAATATCAAATTAAAAATGTCTAATTAAGTTAATTAGATCAAGCGTACACTAAACTTGATACGACTCATAAAAAATCACGCGCCAGGAGGAAGGCGGGGATGGGGTGGGGGATTGTCTCTGCTTGCCGGCGGGGGTGGCGGCGTCTCGTGGTGCCCATTTCCCCGTCGATTTTCGTTTAGTTCATTTTGATCGTTTCCAAGTTCATAAAACATTCGTGATTGAACCCACCCGATGCTGATGCCGATGCGTTATGAAGGAGCGCCTCGGCGGCGGCGACGGCGGCGGCAATAAGAAGAGGACGAACGCGCGACCAATGAATCTCGGCGGTGGGCCGGCGGGCCGCCGACGAGGCGCGCGATGAACATTTTGATTTTTATTCTCATGCGCCCATTTTTTTTGCTCCTCATCGGCGTGTGGCGGCGGCGCGAAATCTTATAGCTGGGTGTATACGCCGGGCGATAGTATCGTGTGACACGAGTGCACATCGCTGTGCGGTGCGTGTGCGCACTCGCCGGGGGCCGATGTGATTTCCCAAACGCAAAATGTGGCGCGCGCCCGCTAGCTGTGCATGTGTGTGCGTGGGAGAGCGCGAGCGCGAGAGGGGTGCACCGCCGCACACGCCGCCTCTTCGGTTGCGCCGGTTGCGCGCCGGCCGGCATTATATAAATCTCGCCACTTGGTCACGTTTCTTCAGTGGTGAACGCGCCGGCGGGCGAGCAGCCGACTTCGCCGACGAGACATCAGGCGGCTCAACTCATATTCGCCGGCAAAGCTTTTCATACCGATTGACAGCCCAGTACTTTGCCATGCTGAGAGCACCGAAAGTCCACTGATATTGCCGTAAGTTTGCCACCAAACCCAATTTTTTTTTAATTCTTGAAAATTCGGGAAGCGCAAATGTAACTTTCAGCGATTTCGATTTTCACTTGAACTCATTTTGTATGTCGAAGAGACATAGACATGAACGCGTAAATTGCTAGGAAATTGGAAATTATCACTCCATCGTTCAGCGCCGGTTATTAAAGCACCTTGAGGCATTTTGCAAATTGTCTTCAGCACTTTTCGTCGCAGGCGCGGCGATGTGCTTTTTTTACATCCAACATCCACCTCGAAAGTTTTATTAGCTATCGAACTGATCGAACCAATAGCGCACACAATCGCCGTCTTCTCGCCTTCGTTTTAATTACGCGCCTGGAAGAAAAGCGATTACGTCAATGTTGCGTTTAGATATTTTATTTTTGTATTTTGTGGACGAAGCGATTGAAAACTCTTCATCCGTTTCATTTTGCTTTAATACGCACGTGCACGAAGGCCGAGATGAAACTTTAATTCACACAATTGAGTACTTTCATGCATGCACACGCAAAGAACGACACCAGCGAGAATAGAACAAGAAAAAAGAAGGAGCGAGCAATACGATCGAATCAAATCAATTGGAAGCGAATAGAAAAATTGAGCCGCTTCGCCCTTCCAGCGTAACATGTACATGTGCAATATGTGCGGCTCGTAAATCAATTTAATGTTGCACACGCGTCTCATGCACGATCAAATTGTTTATAATAGTTCACAGCGGCGCTGAATAAATAGGCTAATTTGTGTTATGGTGTTATGGATGTGAAGTGTGCGTGGAGATGCGGGCCCCAGCTAATTCGCTGCACGTCGCCGTCGCCTGGTTTAAACAAATTCAGCGCGAACTCTTCGCGGGTAGCGGTTTCAATTAATATTCGATGCGAAGTTGCGGCGGACGCAATTTACATGGCTAACAACGTGAAAACTGGGAGGGAGGTCCGGGCGATGCCTAAGACCCCTGGCATTTTTTGCACCTTGGCATTCGCGTTCCGAATCTGCTCTGCGCAATGCATATGATTGCGCTCCGAGAGCAGAGATATGTCGGAATGCCCGAATCAGCGACGCGCACGCGAGTTCCATAAGCATTAGGTCAATTGGCATCCAATCGTCGTTATTCGATGTTAATGAGGGCCATTGTAGTTGGGATGCCTGTGCCGCATTCGCGCTGTCCGACCACCATCATCATATCATCATCAAGTGGTCGCCGCAGTGCTCGAGCCATTTGTTCTCCCGTCGCTCGTCATTGACACGCATCACTAGCGCGAACGCGCATTTTTCCTTTTCACTGGGGCCATCGTTAATAATTCGTAAATTACGTACGCGCACATCATGTGATCGTCCAGCGTTCCCATTTAATTGACTGTTCTATTATTAATTTTGTTTTCATCGAGCGTGCCCTGCTGCACGTTTCTTCTTGTTCCACGCTCCACTTGGATCAACAACCATCAACAAATCTATAAAATATTTTATTTCCGCCTGCGTGATGTGCGGCTGAGCTCGAGATTTCCAATTTAATAGTTTCGGGTTACAGTTTTAATTTCCTTTCCCCCCTAATAGCAATTACCGCAGTAGATACAATTCGGTTTTTCGATCCGACGAGAGGATAGATCGACGGTGGCGGGCGGAGCGGGCGGGCGGGTGGGCGGCGGAAGTGGAAACCGCATCGCAACGAATTCAACGAAGCCAATAATAAGTTTTGTTTTGTTTCAACATCTCAGCGTTTAGTCGAGCGCTCGTTATTCCCCGATGTTTTCTCCGGCAGGACGTGTGCGCACTCGGACATGCACGGAATTAGAGGTCTGCGAACAGCGACAAAAAACAACCACTGCCACCCACCCCAGCCGGCGAAGGGCGACGGTGAATTTCGCGGGTTCGTGTTTTCCTACCATCGCATTCGAGACTTACCCCGTTAATTTGTAATTTGCAATTTTATAATAGAATAGGGAAGTGCGCTGCGCGAACATGTGCAGACTGCTCCGCCGCATCGCATTTTGTGTTGGTTAAGTAATACAAACGCGAAACGCGAAACAAAAACCAGGCGGTACAAATGAAAACAACCACACACACACACACACACCCACTTACACAATGTTGGTGGGCCGCGGACGTGGGGGCAAAAAGAAGACGCAACCGCCGAAAATTCCGCGCGCCCGCCTCACAAAAGGAAACCGCAGCGCTCGCGAATTTGCTGGCCCCGAAAGACAGTCAAAAAGTATAAAATCCAATATTCTTTTTAATTATTTTTTTTTCTGTTTTCGGTTCGCTCTTTTTGTGTGCGCGCCGCGGCTTTGTTTTTCATTTAAATCAGGGATTGACTACCGCGCCAACGCTGAAATGTTGTTAATCTGCATGTAAAAGAGATTGCGCGGCATGAAAGTGGAAAGTGATACTCCGACGCCGACGAAGCCGCCGCCGCCGCCTTTTTGCACTTTCCGCAGCGTCGCTGCAGGCCTGAAGTCAAAGTAAAAGCATCGCGAGAGCCTCAAACCAAATGTGAGTGCAAAGCAATATCCTCGAACGCTCGAAGTTTATTGGATTAATCGTAAATTTACCGCATCTAATAGAGGACGACGTCTTGGCACCTCATCTCTTCATGGTGCGGCGTCTTTCAATCTTCTAGTTGCTCATCTCATATTAAATACACGGGTTGTTTGCCGAAATCCGTTGAGATTTCTGCAACACAAGGGGCGCAATATTTCTGCGCAGGAGTGCTGCTCAGCAGTTCTATTGTAAGGAATAGCAAAGCGATGTTAATATTTATTCATATCTCTTTCCGATGCTATAGTCCTGTAGTAAGAATACAATTTCAAAGCTCAAGATTCAAGTGTCGGTTTCTGGTTGACATGCAATGAATGAAATAACATTTTCTCAAGCCAAGGGGGAGGGGGGACATTGAAACAACCTGTATGCATTGTAGTCGAAATTGTAGGAATTGGTAGTTAAACGCCTTTGCCATTCGCGCTAGTGCCGTACATCGTGGCAGCGGCGGCGGCGGCGGCGCGCGGCCGTGAATTGCCGGCGAGCATTAGGAAACCGTGTTCACTATTGGAAACATCCTTCGATCAACCTTAAATTTATTATGTCATGGCATTTCCTTCCCCGTAGCGCTGGAGCCCGGTCCTCCCCCCATCTGGCTCCTCCATCATGACGTGCATTTGATGCCCGCGCCCGACCCGCGCACCCGCCGTAAATATATAACACGCCGCCCCAAGCCGCTTCGAAACCGATAGAAAGCAGTGCAAACAATTTTAACCTTCTTCCTGGTATGCATACATTGCGAGCTTTTTAGTGCACACTGCACACCCTCATCCCCCGGACGCTGGCGTCTCCCGCATTTTTAACTCTGCTTCATTACAATGGAAAGACAAGTGCTGCTTGCAATGGCGGGCGACCGACGGTGAAGGCAAGACAAGGAAGCACTTCTCCGATGAAGCCGTTAGTCAAGCATCGACGTTGGATCGAGTTCATCGCTGACACATTCCGTTGACCTTTTCTCATTTGCCTGGGCCTGGGCCTGGGCCTGGGCCATTGCTGGAATGGTTTCGATGGCGTGGGAGGTGGGGGTGGGTGGTGATCCGGGTTGAGAGTTGAGATCTTGAGATCGTAGTCGGCTGGTTTATTGGGCAGATGACGGCCGGGCTTTTATTTTAATTTTAGAAAATAGGAAAATAAGACGGATAAGTAGATTCGGGCGGCTTACTCGAGCGATTGGCGATGGAAATTGCGCTGTAATTTAATGCAATTCGCGCGCGCTCCGAGGAGACGCGTTGGGATCCGGAGCAGGATCGCGACAATTTTCCACTCGCAGGGCTTTGCCCTGCTGGTGCAGGCTGCGACCTGCGAGGAGGAGTGATCGACGGTGGCCTGTCCGTCCGGTGACTCACTCAACCTGGGTGTGATGTGTCTTTGGAGAAGTCATCACAACCTCCTTGAGTGAGCGACCGGGTGGGCATCATCAACATGAAGCTGACCAGAGGATGAACCCCGCGACGTACTAACAATTATAAACGGAACGCAGCCTACTAATTACTTCGTTTTTTTTATGCGCATCTTTGCATCATTAGATCTAACTTAATCGGAGGAGGGTGGGTTGCCTACTAGACACTTCTGGGTAGCGTTCTGGGTAGCTGTTTCTCGCATTCGAATTTTCTTAAACGCGAAAATTGCCAGCGTTTGCAATTAGTGCCAACAGTCGCCGAAGTCGCTTAATTGGTTAATTAACATGTAAAAGCGAAAAATTCGGGGGGCGGGCACGCGGGGCAACCTGCGCAAACTCGTCGTTTTTTTTTACGTTGCGCACGTTCCATTTCCATTTCTATTTCCACTTTCCACTTAACTAATATCATTCCTTTCTGCGCTTCCTTCCGCACGACGGCGCCTTCCTGCCCCCTCTCGCCTCCCGTGCACATCCGACTGCCCCCCCTCAAACGGGCAATAAAAAAAAACCGAAACACCGCCTTCAAAACGTCGCATTCGGAGGAATTAAAAAATCTGCGAAATTAATGTCGGCCAAACGTTGTTAGGCCAAAGGGTGCAAGACTGCAAGGGAATGCGAGACAACCGCCGACACCATCGCCGCCGCCTAGTAGCGCTGCGCACACATCACTCTCGCGTCCTTAATGTATTTAATGCGTGCCACTTTATATTAAATGCGTACGTAAATTGAATCGAATTGAAGGGCCTCTCTCTAGTGACGACCCGTCCCTGGGTCGCGCGGCATGCCTCACGAAGATATGAATTACGTTCGCGCGTCGCCGCCGCCAGGAGCGGCAGCGATGGTGTGGTGGAGGCACCGCGGCACAACGAGGCTCGCCTCGCCGGCGGCACGACTGATAATTAAGTGACATTTAACAGCGGCGACAATATTCTTCCACTCTCCACTCTCGTCGCCAGCGAAATTTACGACGACTTGCAGACCGGATGTAAACTGAAGTTGATTTTCATTTACATCCCAGCATGGAACTACGCTCAACACTATAGCTCATTACTCCGCTTAATATACATGCAACTTGCTTGATGCTGCTAATCAATAAGCCTGCAATAAGCAATTTGCGCCGGACAATTCCATAGCTGATTTAATGTGTTCGATTTTGCAGCCTGAAGAACCGCAACCTGCCCAACTCGTACGAGATTCGGTATGTCTTCTCGAAGGCGCTGGACCTCTGGGCGCGCCATTCCAAGCTCACCTTCGCCGAGGTATTCGACGATAAGGCGGACATAGTCATCAGCTTCCATCGGTACGACGCGACCTAATGACATCATTTTGAGTACATCATCTCTAATAATCACTCTCTATGTGCGTGTGTGCAGGGGCGACCATGGCGATAACTACCCATTCGACGGCAAAGGTCAGATCCTCGCGCATGCCTTCTTCCCGGGGACGGGCCGCGGTGGCGACGCACACTTCGACGAGGACGAGACATGGTTGACGAAGGAGAACGAGACGTCCGGAGAAGGTAACGCTCATTCATATACCAGGGACAGAAGGGGTGTTTGGAAGGCGCTTTGTGCGCGAGTGGCAAACTTCGCGGCGAAACTTGAGCGAGTTCGCCTCGAATATAAATTAGCTTTCATCGCCGTCGTGACATTCGCACTACTCTCTCATGCCGGCAATCGGTGCGCGCTGCGCGTCTGGGCGATGAAAAGGCTCTCTCCGCCAGCGCCAGGGCGACAAAAAGAGGAGATTCACTTTTATCTAATCGAGTCACACTTCCGCCACGGATATTATGAGCCGATAACGGGCGCGCCCGCATACAAAGAAACTAAAAAGTTACGATGGGAGCGCACTTTTTTATTGTAATATGTTGCGCTCGATTGGCGCTAAGCGATGTTGACGAACTTTAAAAGCGTGTGATCGATTAATTTTTGGCGCCCGCGATGCGAGTTGCGCCGTTGAAAAATTCTGCGATTAATCGAAACTGATGAACTCTAAAAGCACGACGAAGTCGATTAGTTCTCCATTCTTTTTTCAACTCAACTCGTTAATATGAAATACAGCCCTTAAAAGTTTTGGTAGCGCATGTCACATGTGAACAGCCAAAAATGTTGACTTGTTGACAAATTATACACCTTTGCTTTGTTAAATTTGTTGAATTAAAACTTTCTACAATGGCAGCCAATTTAACTTATTTTTAGTCGTTGCTTAATTTAACAAACATTTTTTATCATTTTATATTTTTGTAATGCAAACAAATTTGGAATGTACACATAACGTTTTTACTTTTGGCATGCGTGCAGCTCACGTGCGACTTATAAATAACTTGCAAAATATTAACATCAACCAACGAATCCGCTGAACCTAAATACACATTTAATTCGGCAGTATTAACAGCTCGGTAGGTCCACGAGTCAGGAGGCATGATCGCCGCCGCCGCAGGCACGTTTCGTGCGTGAACGTGATCGCAAACGCGCCAATCGGACCAAACGAATTCCAATTTTTAATTCGCATCGAATCTTTTTTATAATGTGCGCGGTTTGCATTTAATTAAAGTGGCTTAACGTGTGATCGCCGCCCCGAAGACAGGAAATGTAATTTTCGCGCCGCCCGACTCTCATCTCATCGCTCTCGCAATTTCGGATTTTCGTTAGCACCCAGCCAGCCAGCATGTGCGGTTGGACGACAAACTGCTTCGTCGCATGGATATTCCATTTCTACATCAAGGGTAATCGCGTTTAATCCCGCGCGCGCGCGAGACCGCCCCCTCTCCCCCCACCCCCGCTCCGCCGAATTGATTAATTAAACGCGCGAAAATAACCAGCGCGCGAAAATCGGCCATACGTTTTTTTTCCAACGCGCCACTTGTCATTTATCTAACTTAAATTATTCCGCGCGTCGCCTTGAGGGGCGTGTGTTTTTATCTTAATGAAATTACGGTTAACTTCGGCGGCTGCCGCGCTTGGGTCGCTTATAATTAATTACAAATAGAGTGTACACGCATTAAACTTAAATCAGAGACTGAGTTCGGAAAAGTTCATATCATCGTGTCGCGCGCACTTTCTTGCATCAATCTGTTTACTTTGCGAACTTTTCTCATCTGCATTATTGTCTGTCAACAATACATAGATATGATGCTTTTCTTTCATTTTCCATATCCGTGCATATCGCGTTTCCGTTCGCACACATTCTTTTACAGTCATAACATGTCAGAGCATTCCTTTTAATAACTTTAATGCATCCCTGTGAAGGCTGTGAACGCGTCCATACGCGTTGCGGATTTGACATTCTCGTCATGCATCGCATACGCTCACTCCACTTCCATCTCTCATTTCAAAATCTATATATCTATTCATTTTCCTCATCTAGTGTTTTCTATTCTCTAATGTTATCATAATTCCGCCGAGCCTCCACAGACTGTGAGCTTCCGCTCGTGATTCATTCAGATACGTTTTAGAAGGAAACCATGCGCGATGACTTCACGAGGAAACTTTGCTCGTGACAGACGCACAATAGGAGAAATATGCATTCTGCCGGTCGATTCGACTTCTCTCGGCGGGCGCGCGCCTTCACATTTTCTTATTGTGATGATTATCATTATTAAGACACGATTTATCCTTTGAAGGATTACACTTGAAATTTGAAATGAAATGCGTGGCGGCCGGGGCTCTCGAGGCGAGCGTTGATTGTAAATAAATTGCTTCAACTCGTTGCCAGGGTCGGGGCAACGTTCCAATTATAATTAACTTTCCTTCGCCCCATTGTCGACGCCGTGGGTTTTGTTTTGCGGTGAATCCGTACGCTGTATACGAAGCATGCAAATGGCGGGCGGGGATGGTGGTGCGAATGCAGTGTTTTTATGTGATGGCCGGTCAGACGACCGTCGAATGCAGCGCGATGGCGTAACGAGCTAACGTCTATTGTGGCCCGCGCGCGTGCAAAGCATTGAATTTCCTTTTGCCGGTAAACTAATGGTCGACGAGCTTCGCAAATTGTTTTACCGCTTCTAACGTTGCTTCATGTGTAGTTGTCTCATTGTCGCTTAGCTTATTCTGCAGGAACGAGCCTGTTTCACGTGGCGGCGCACGAGTTCGGCCACTCGCTCGGCCTGCAGCACACACCCGTCGATGGCGCGCTGATGTATCCATTCTACCAGCGCATTCAGAACTCCTTCGATTACGAGCTGCCTGAGGACGACCGCGATGGCATTCAGCAGCTTTACGGTAGGACGCGGCCGCCAGAC
>JARJDQ010028643.1:0-24410 GCA_030264215.1 Geostiba sp. GC000077
TCAGAAACGAAAAGTTTAATTAAAAAATGTTCTGAGAGTCTTCATTTGGGCTCTCCAAAAGCTCAAAGTTTAATAGTTAACTTTATAAATTAACATGCATTTTAATTGTTTTAAATAAAAATAACTGATAACTGCCACCAAGAACTTATTCCCAATGTTAAATTTAGCTAGATTTAAGATGCATACTAAAATGTTACAGCTTTAAATTGCTTTAGAAGGATTTATTAAATAAAATGTGAATTTGGCAATGTCTAATTTAAGATAATTTATGGTTTCCATGCTTTCACAGTATTTAAACAAAAATAAATTACATTTGTCATGAGTAATTCGAATTAATTTTCCTGACATTTGGTGATATTGTGCAAAATTTTGAAAATGTCTACCACCATAGAATATGCTGATATGTACTCTAGTCTTCAGCTTTTGTAATTCAATAGCTAATTCAGCAAAACATTTAACCTATAAATGTCACTTGTCACATTCTCTTCTATTTCCTTGATTGCTTCTCAGAACATATTTGAGTTAAACTTTTCGTTTCAGGTTTAGTTTGATAATAGCGCTATGTAAATATTATCCGCGAATTTATACACACCCTTAGTCCCCACTTCACCCTATGCATTTAATATGAAACTTGAATTTAATCAAAAAATATACTTAAGCATTGTGTGGGAATAATGTTCAGATTATTTTTTTACCGTAAAATTGCAAGCATAAACTAGCAAAACCTACATGCAGCATTAAAGTGGAAAATATGTATACACACAGAGGCAGCAGCAGAGTGGTTCTGCGGTGGTGGCACTCGAATCGCCTGCCCGCCGCCAGCCGCCGCCGTCTATTAAGTGCAAAAATGTATCAAAGTGGATTTTATTACGTGTGAAATGCAGCGATGTGTATTACGCAAATCGCATAAAGCGCGCAGTGCAACGACGGCGGCGGTGGCGGCGGCAAAATGAAAGCAGAATGCAAACGTATCCGAGTGTCTGCGTTAATAACGCGAATGAATTTTGAAGTATTTAACGTAAGTTGTTTGCGCTCGAGAGCGCCCGCTGCAACGCGATGCCGGGCGGCGGCGGCGGCGGAGGCAGCAGCGGGCGAGAGTAGGCCAGCAGGGCGGCGACTGCATGAGATCGATAGCGCCCGAGCGCGCCGAACGCCAGCAGCCGAATCCGCCCTATCTCCGGTTGCTGAACCACCGCCGGCTTCGCAGCTTTTCCGCTCAAGGTTTTGCCGGCTGCCGCCGCCGCCAACACGAAAAGTATGTGAAATACGAGGCGCAAGCCGCGGCAGCAGGCAACGGATGCAAAGCACACACTCGGCGGCGCTTTGTGCGAGCTAGGGTTGAACATTGAACGTCGAATGTATGTGCGCGCTCTATTGGCGTCTTCTTGGAATCCTTGAAGGCATGAAGGCATGAAGGCATGCAAAGGATGAGTCTGGCGGTGCAAGTTTTTGACGCGCATCCCTCGTAATTATTTAGCGCTCGCGACAAGAAAACGTAATTTATTACGACCGCCGCTGCTGATAAAACGCAGCGCTGCGGAAATTTCTCAATTTCTCAAAATGACTTAATTTACCTCCTCAACAACCAACAATTAAAGCAAAGCAACAAACTTCATAGATTAAAAAACGGGGTGAATCGCAAATTCAGCTTTTATCGGGGTCACCGATTTTATTAATACTCGAAAGTTAGTAACAATGGACTTTTTGGCCTAACTGCATTTTCTTTTCTTTCGCAACTCGTTACATTGGGGCCGAACGCGTTACATAATAACACAATGAGCGGGCCGAATAATGAAGGAATTCGTTGAGGGTTGGAAGAATAGAGCGGGCAAAGAAAGCCAACTTTCGACTTCAAAGCCACTACTCCGCCATCGAGAGGTGGGCATAAAAGCGGAGGCGAAATGATGACGAGAAATTGAAAGAAAACGAAATCCAGAAGAAGGCGCTTTTCTTCGCGTTCTTGCTGAAGTGTAGAGTGTAATGGGCGAATGAATGGCGGGCTGCAAGCTTGAAACAATCACCGATCATTATTCCTACTATTTTTCCGAGCTTTATACGCTTTTCACACAATTTCATCTGAGCGATCTGAGCTTCCATCATTTACGTCTATTATATTCATATCTTAGATATGAAAAAGTTGCAGAATTTTTTTTGACTTTTGGGTAATTTTAAATGAATTTCCTGATACTGGTTAAATTCTGTTATGGGCGTGTGCAGCGCCATCTGATATGCGAATATCTTTGCCATCGTCGACGTCTCCACAGGCAGCCCTTGACTCGTCGAGCGCTTTTTATTGAACTTTAAACACGGTCAGCAGTGGAAATTCAGATTAGATCTAATCATGGCAAAAAACGGCACTCATCTACCAAGGGATACCTTAAAACTCAAACAAACCAATATTTAATTAAATGCATTAAACTTTCAAACCCTTAAGATTGATCAAGTTTTAAAAATTAGTGAAGAAAAAAATATCAAAGTTTCTCTCTGTCCTAATCATTTTCCAACGTGAATTGTTTCATGGTGTTGTGATTTTTTAGGGTGCCTGTAAAATAGTCCCTCGAAGAAAATTCGAAATCACAGCGCCGTCAAATGCACGACGTAAAATTCGCCAACGCATCAGCGCGGCGGAGGCGGCGAACGCTGAATTTCAGCCATTTTAGGGGCGGCCGTTAAATTTGATGAGCTTTCCAATTTCGAATTGCGTCAGCGGGGCGGCATTCGCATTCGGCGCGCGGCGACTTTTCCTGTATCGCTCACAGGAACGCTTTAATCAACAATCGATACCTTTAATTGTTTCATCTTCTGTGTGTGCTCTTTCAATTCCACGCAGTTTACACTGGCAATCCGAGCGTTTCATCGCCAATGCTATGCAACACGCAACACTCGCACAAAAGAAGCGTTGCAATGTTGGCTGCATACATGGCAACATGGCGAATCATCAGGGGGCAGAGTAAACGTTTACACTTCACAATCGCAGAATTGCAACTCCTTGCTACAGCTTGTTCTCTTGTACTCCGTCCAGAGGGAGTAAACTACCAACTACGCGAAAGGAGCTTTGCGATTGTAACACTAACAATTAAGTACAATGGAGGCGAGGAGAATATGTTGCAGACTGCCAAGTGCAACGATTAAATATGGTGTTCTGGTAACTTTTGGCTTTGGTTAGAAATGATCGATTTGTCGATGGTTTCGAAATGATCGGGAAGTGAAGACGCAACAAAAGGGGTCTTCCAGTTCTCCTGTGTTTTCGCGATTAGCATAAGCCACCCTCGCACCCTCCGGAACGACCCAGTTTCCATGTTTCCACTCGCCCGGAAGAGTGCAGGCAGCACATCCCTGAACCGCAACCCCACGCGCCAAACAAAACGCTTTCGCACTACTTTAGAAGATATCTGGAACTGAAGGAAACTCGGGTGTATTGCTACACTTTGTATAGTAGGTATAGTTATAGCATATAATGTATAATGGATAATAGTGTTTCGGCTTGTTGTTGCCTATCAGCGCTACAAGGGGTCTGGTTTTCAGAATTCGGGCCTTTGCGAATCGTATCTGGGCCAGTATTCTTCACGTTCGAAGGTTCCAAGGTTCGGTTTTCGCTTTTCGGAGCGCTTGTACAACTTCTAACATCACATCGTATATTAGCTCTGTTTTCTAAGCGCTAAACCGCGGGTAAAGCGGGGGTGCCCTCCCTAAAGAGCGAAAATCTGTCCCAAGTCGATGTTTGAGTAAAGTGCGTCCTTTCCAAATTTCCTAAATTTCAAATTTGTACTCCATTCCACTAGCAAACAGATATAATGGATATAATGTTTGAGGTTATGTAGAGAACTTAGGCAACCCACTGTACTTTAGGCATTTTAAAAACTGTTTGGTGCTTTTTTGTTTGACATTGACGAATGTTGATTTGGCACGTGGATTTTGGCCATACTGTAACGACTCGTTCTCTTGGTTGATAAATTATTGCCGAGTCTGCCGACCTGCGTTTTATTCTTCTTTCTTCTTTTTACTTGTTGTTGTTCTTGCGCCGCGCGTCTTTTTGTTTCAGCGTTTTGCTTAAGTAAGTGTAAATAAAAGTTTTCGGTTTTAGTTCGCCCTCGGTTCGCACTTGTTTTTCACATTTTTCCATCTACAGGGTGTAACAAAATTTCAAAACAAAATTACAAATTTAAGTCTTCTTAGTGAGAATGATTTCTAGGATTATTTGAAAATAAGATGTGTTGGTAGATGTTTAAGGCTTAAGCTTTTGTGACCGCTTTCTTGGAGGTGATTTTTCGTAGAAAATTCCTGGATGACTCTTTATGAAAGTCATAAACACGTAAAAGTAGGAAAGTTTTGAACGCCGTCCAAATGTCGCTCGGTTGGCGGGGGATCGTTATATGTAGGCACAGTTGGCGGAGGAAAATTCCGGGGGCGCTGTTGGCTGGCGGCGGGGGCGGCAAGAAATGAAGCGGATCCGTTCGTGCCGGCCGGAGTGACAGCGTCGCGCTGGTGATGAATCAGGATTGTTGTTTTTGTCACCCGACCCGCGCGCACATCGCCATCGCCCCATGATGCCCCATGCCAGGGGATGAACCGACGCCGATGCGCTCTACTTTCCGGCGGCGGCTTTTTACGCGGGCGTACAACTTTTTTCCCGGCACCACACCGTTTTGCTCCGCGGCGCTCGTTTGCGCCGTTTTGTTGCCAGATCCAACTCCCACCCTGACGAGTTTCTTAGCCCTTTTTTGTTCGCTGTGTTGTGTCGCGATACAGTTTCTGCGACTGCACTTTCTCCTCCTGCTCCTGCAGAGAAAAGACGAAATGAACCACAGTTCCGTTCATTCTGCTGCCTGCCCCAGAACATCGATCGCCAAAAACTATTTCCTATCGTCGGCGCTATAAATTATTGCAAAAATTTGCGGGGCGCATTGTAGCCGCATCCTGTACGATCATGGATCGAACTTCGTGGGTTCGTGGACAGGTTGATTTGCCCACAAATACAGTTGTATTTTATCCGATTTATATCGCAATTTCGGTTCTGGACTCTGCCAAGTCCTAAAAAAAAATACATTCAGCGGGAACCATGAAATATGCCCCCAGGAATAAATCAACAATTAGGCTAGAACACGACCAACAATAAAGCTGTCAGTAGAGAAAATTAAAACCATTCGGCTGCATTAATTGTTGAATAAAAAAAAAGATGCCTATTCAGCAATCAGCATGCCTGAATTAATTTAATCAACAGCGTCAAACTTAAAAAATATTTCCAATATTTAATAAAAACTACCGTACTGCTGACGTATGTTCGTTAAAAATACAGAATTTTATAACGGACAGAACCACTGGATAATTTTGCTCTTCATCAGAATATGAAGCTACAAAAATGTAATAACGCAGGTTTCGTGATGTATGCAAAATTTAAATGAGAAAAATTTTGCTTTCGACTGCAAATTGTATTAACCTGATTATTTTTTATTGTACTTTGCACCATGCCAGAGTGAGTACAATTCATTGGTAAGTAATGCAGGGTTTCCGGCGTAATAATATTGTTCAAAATTGATTAAGGATATTCCGCACGGTTTTTTAATTGTTTTCCGAGTTGGAACAATGCGCCTAGCGGATTGTTTACACTGCCAAACAGTGCATATATTGTTTTATTCATTTTAATGATTTGTTTTCGCTTTTGGTGTAGTTTGCATTGTATTTGCGAAGTACTATGAGAACTTTAGCACTCCGCGAATTTATTTCCCGTGAATTTTCATGCAAATGAGTTGGAATTACAGAATTAGTGAAAAAGTGTAAACATCGATTGGTGGGAAAATTATTTTTGATAAATACTGAGTAAAGCATTTAGATTCTGTTCATGCGTTCAACACTATCAAATATTCATGGCTTTCATATGTACATTAATCCACTAAAAAAACTGAAAACCCTTAGAATAAAAAATACTATACACATATTGTTTTTTTTTTTCTTTTCAAAACTGCATAACTCCAAATGTTCAAATTCATATAAAAATCTCACACCTTACATATACTGGCTAAAAATTACATCTGTAGGTTTCCGGCATAATAAGATAACTCCACTTATTTTGTTAGTTCATAATTTTTGTTTAATTTAATTTTCTTTATTTTAACTTATTATTATGGACACTATGGACTAACTCCACATTTTCAGAATTCAAATAAAAAATCTACAAAATCAAAACAAAATCACCCCTTAAATATTACATCTGTAGTTTTCCGGCATAATAAGATAAATCCTCTTATTTCGTGAGTTCGTGAATAAGACAACTTAATTTTCTAAAAACCATTATAATAGGAGTTACCTAGTTGTACCGGGCAGATAGCAGATATAATGCTGTAAGTGTAAATTATTGATGCCAGTCAAATATTCACTTTTGGGCAAGTTGAGCAACTCCGAAATGACCGCACCAAAATTCATAGTCACTCGCACTGATGTCATCATGAAGGTGAGCGTTGGTCCGTCCAGTTAGTGCGGCAAGTGCGAGGAGCGTCCCTCAACAGTTGGAGAATATAAAATTCATTGCCTCCGCGGCTAATATTCGCCTTGATGGTGGCGAGACGCGGCGTGTCATTTTACTACCGTGGCGCGTGTTTAGCAGTTTGCGGAGGGCCTGCAGCGCTAATAATGAATGAAACCATTAAAACGAACGTCGTCGCGTCGTAGCTTTGTCGGACGTCGGACAGGGGAGAGGACTTTACCACCTCGTCCACCCGCACCCAGGGCGTGTGCGTTGCGCTTGGTGACTAAGGAAGCTCTCGTCCCCGCGGTCCCCGACTGGCAGTGGTCCTCGCCTGCGGGCTTTATCAAATACCCGAGATGTTCGCGTCGCTGTCGATGCGTATGTAAAGCACGTCGGCACAATATCGACTCCCAGGAGCTTTGCGTTATTCGTACGATGTGGGTGTGGCGAGCGCGTTGGGGGTGTGAGGGCTTGATGAAGCTGGAGGAGCGGTGTGGCAAACTTTATGCGCAGCGTGTTAATTTCGCGCACAGCGCGGGACATCATCGCTGTGGGAGTTGAGTTGAGTTGACTTGAATCTGGATACTCTAAGCCATATAGCATAGCATAGGTACCGGCACCACTGAGCATGTGTTGGATATGGCACCATCACCAGAGGCTTTCGTACTTTGGAATTAGCTCTCTCCTGGGCAGAGATGAGCAAAGGCAAAATTTACTCAATGGCTTGAAGGGATGACGAACGAGATGCGTTGCAAATCGACCAGATGCATATAGGGAGCTGGACCTGGAGCCCGGACTAAAAGTTGTATTTATAACTATGTTACTGTGCATATACAGGTTGCACCATAAACGTATCCCAAAGTGTTTTGGTCTTTGCTGCATACACAAAGTTCCCTAATGACGGTCAGTGGACAACGCTTGGAATAATTTACTTTCCCTTCTGGCTATAGCACTGGACATTCTGGAGTGGGAGTATACCTTTATTAACACTTCGCTAACTATTTGGTAATTTGGTTTACATTGAATTAAAAACCCCTATAGGCAATATTCGTACAGGGTGAGTCTGACCTCCGGAATTCTTAACTTTTAGATAGAAATAATAATAATTTTAAAAAAAATTGACATGATTGTAATATCCACAACCATAAAATATTTTCAAGTGCAGGTGTTGTAATAAAAAAAACAGACAAAATAATATTTTCTTTAATGGAATGGTATATTTTTGATATCAAATTCACATCTATATTTCAATTTAAAAAAATATATTTCCATTTAAAGTTAGTTCAATTCACTTGATAGTTTTTAAGTTATTCATGAAAATTCGGAAAAAGTGACAATTGCATGTCTTCCTAAAAAATAATACCTCTTAAACGAAAGAAGTCAACTGAATGCGAGTTTATGCAATCTATTAAATGGGAGTGTAACTAGTGGAATATTTAATGGAACGGTCTTATATTCAATTCATTCTCCCCGTAAAATACTTCCAAACATGCAAAACTTCAAACACGAAAAAGTTCTTTCTTCAAATGGCATCCCATAATTTTAGATTCGAATGCATGTAGGGAATTGCTTCATCTTAATTTTATATTTCATTCTTTATTATGAATTGATCAGATTATTGGTTATTTGTAGTTCAATGATATTTACGAAAATTAAGCCGTTATTTATCAACTAAGCACATCATAGTGATGCCCCATGTTGCTTTGAAACCATAGCAACTCTTAAATTTTATATCCACAATGTTAATTGCTTAATTTTAGTAACCTTCATTAAATTTTAATTATCTTGAAATGTGGCCGATCGATAATGACGAAATGACATAAAATTAAGATCAATAAATTCCCTTTCTGCATTCCTAATTAAAATAATTGGATTCCATTTAAAAAAAAACGACTTTTTCTTGTTTGAAGTTTTCAATGTTTGGAAGCATTTTGGGAGAACAAGGCATTGGAAATTTGATTATCAATTTATTAGATATTCCTCTTATATAGTAAGTTTTCAGTGAATAGACTGCACAAAATCGCATTAATTTAATTTATTTCGTTTAAGAGATATTAACTTTTTTCGAAAGACAAGCAATTGTCACTTTTTTTCCTATTTTCGAGAATATCTTGAAAGCTATCAAGAAAATAGAAAAACATTCTAGAGAAATATGTTTTTAATTGAAGGGTGCATATGAATTTGATATCAAAAATATATCATTCCATTTCAAACTGTTATGTTTGGCTGTTGAAATTTTTAGTTTCTCTATCCAAAATCAGAGAATCCTGCAGGCTCACCCTGTATAAAAAATAAAAAATAAATTAACTACAAAATTAAACATATACTAATTAAACCAAATGGAGAAAGCAAAGTTATAATGATGCAAATTGGAGTTAGTATAATTATATTCATAAAAATGTAAATAAAAATTATATTGTATTAAAAATTAGAAGGAAAATTTCCATATCATGCGGTCGGTAATAAAGTTACAACTTTTATTGCTATTTATATTTTTATTAACGCCATAAAGACTTAATACCATATGCATTTCACAGTTCGTCAGTTTTGTGTTTTTTTCGCTGTGAAAATTTGTGGACAAAGTAAGAAATGTTCACATTTTATTACCAGTGCATTTTTATTAGTGCTGCTAATTTTTATTCCAATCATTTTTCTCCAAATTTAGTATAATACTCCCGTCTCTTGAAGCTGTTGCGAATCGCAAATGGCTTCAAGTGTATGTTCATGAAACCGCCTCGTTATCACCTCGGATAGATATAAATGATGTAAAATATGCGCGACTGTGCGTATGCCGCAAGTAATAACGACCAATGTTCGTTCCTATTCATTCCACTGCTCCCATCCTTCCCTGGGTGTTCATTTGTTCGCGCGCACGCACACACGTTTGATGGACGTTGATAAATTGCTGATTGTGCGCAAACCGCGACGCGAACGACATGCGACGGTGGGCAGAAGGGGAAACGAAAATAATCGAGATTTATTCGACCGAACAATAGTTAATGTCGTTTAATTAATGAGCAATATGACGTGGAATGCGTGACATGTAATCAGCATCGTAATCACGGCCATATCAGTGTTTAATGGAAATATTGTTAAAGCTGGATGTTATTTTTTGCATGGTTATGTAAAATGGTATATTGCGCAACTAGGACGGAAAATTGACTTTTTCGCCAACTTTTTGGTGCTTTAGCGGTAGACATCTAGTAATGAAGTTATCGAACTATTTACTTACCGCCCTAGGGCTTTAAAAGTCTCATTACCGCACGTTTATGAATTTATATTTTGAAAAAATAATACGCAATTTTCAATGAGCAATAACTCATAAACTTCCATAATTGTGAATAAAATTTTCATCATGGTAAGTTGGCAAATTTCTTCCCCTTTCCATCGATGCTATTGCATGTTGAAAAAGTTACTAAATTCTTACGTATTCATCAAATGTATCAGCGAAAACACGTTCGTCAAATGAGAATGTTGGTGGAGGCGCCGGGAGAAGAATGTGTTTGTCCATTTGAAATTCAAACCCCGTCTTGGTGGGAAATAGTTCCACCTAGAAACCTATTTCTCCTGTACTTTGCTCATAAGTATGCGACTAATAGCTACAACTCTGTCGTATGTAATAAACTATTAAGCAGGTTGCACGATTTGTTACTTTCATGGTTGGTAGTTCTTTTTGATATCCTTCCTAAGTGCTTTGATTGCAATAGTGGTTCTATTTTTTATGAGATGATTACATAGGGCGGTATTAATGTCATTCGTGCAGAGAACACCCGCGCTATCGCCATCCAGGTCGGTTGCCTCGAGACGATCGCAATGGCGCAGCAAAACAAAGCAATAAAATAGGATAATGCAAGACGTTGCCGGGGTTGTGCAATCGAGGATTCGTGCGGGACGTGAAATTGCTCGCAGGTTCTTATTATTCTGACGTGTTTTCCACATACAGCACCTTCACAGAACTTATCTGATATTACCGAATTTCAATCCATTACACGAAATATTCCACAAAAAGACATCACAACCATATTTTTATTCCGAAGAAAAAGTTTCAAGTCCAATTTTACAGCATGCGTAAAAGTGTGTGTAGGCATAGTGCCTGGAAGTTTTGATATTTTTGACATGTCCTTGCATGTAGCTTGTAGATTGTGTGCATTTTCCATGTGGATAGTTTTAGATAGTCGGGAACAGTCGAATATTTGCCCGACTTCCCAGCTATCGATTATACGTTGACTGAATACACAACGAGATTCTGTTCGATTCTAAGTTCTGCGTCACTTTCCAACGTCCCGAGGCTGGCGTCCCTGGAGTCCGAAATCCTTGTGCTCTCCTCCGACATCACCGTTTCTTTTTGCCTTCAAGTAGACGAGAGCATTTTTGTATAGTCGCGCTGAGGGGTTTTTGGTATGGAAGATGCACTCGGATGAAAACTAGTCCATTTATACTCGAAGTGCGATACTCGAAGTGGTACAGGTAGAAAAATGCGACATTCCCAACCAGAAAGAACCTGGTGCTTTGGTTCTCGACATATAGATCGTCATTTTGAACTGCACTCAACTGCATGCTAGCATAGAGATTCAAAAATGCCAACTTTCTTTAACTCTTAAAGTCCATAAAGTTTGAAATTAAGTTATTTATCTTTAGACCTGAATACATTTGTTATGCGCACTAAGTTTCGTGGCACTTTCCAGACTTGAATTCAGTTTCGCACTGTGTTAATCCGACGTGTACTAATGATGGACACCAGATCTAATTATTGCTTGCGGTGGACCTTCGTCTAACTCTCTCCGGAGCACTTCGTGGCGGCCACGGAATGTGCAAAATGGAGAAGAGAAGAGGTCCCATTCACTTAATTCTAGTTGATCTCGTCTGGACTGCTTATAGTCATGAACTATAAATGTGTACAAAGTTTACGCGTACATTGTAATTTATTACGGCAAATTGGAATCTAATTCAGTCTGGTTGGCAATATGTTGCCAACCAGACTGTTTGACAATTACCACAATCGAAGTTTATTGCATGATGAGAATAGATTTGATGACCAGACCCTATCTAGTAGAATTCCAAAGAAAAACATCGTTGCTAGTTTTACTAGTTGGACGGTTAGCTTTCAAATCTTCTCTTGTGAATTTATTGAAACGCTTATTCGTCGGTATCGTAGTGTAGTTCATCATTGCGGGCAATGTCCCTAACTAAACGTCTCTACTAGAGTCAGGAGATCTACCCGAGTTCCTTCAACCTACACCATATTTGGACCTCCTGCCTGAAATTCTACTGCATTCACTCGAAGGGAACCTTGGGTGGAATCTAATTCAAAGGCAACATATTGTCCTGACTGTTTGACAATTACCGTAATCAATGTTCATTTCATGCTGAGAATAGTTGCTAGTTTTCTTAGTTTTCGTTGGTAGTTTTACTAGTTGGACGGTTAGCTTTCAAATCTTCTCTTGCGAATTTATTGAAACGCTTATTCGTCTATATCGTATAGTTGTTCATCGTTGCGGGCAATGTCCCTGACCAAGCGTCTCCACTAGAGGCAGGGGATCTACCCGAGTTCCTTCAACCTACGCCAGGTTTTGATCTCCTGCCTGTAATTCTACTACAAACACTGGAATGGAACTTTGGGTGGATTCAAATTCAATGGCAACATACTGCCATCCGGACTATTTGACAATTACCACAATCGAAGTTCATTGCTTGATTAGAAATGATATGATGACCAGACCCTAACTAGTAAAATTCCCAAGAGAAAAATCGTTGCTAGTTTTACTAGTTTGATGATTAGCTTTCAAATCTTCTCCTGTGAATTTATTGAAACGCTTATTCGTCTGTATCGAAGAGTAGTTCATCGTTGCGGGCAATGTCCCTGACCAAGCATCTCCACTAGAGTCAGGGGATCTACCCGAGTTCCTTCAACATACGCCAGGTTTGGATCTCCTGTCTGTAATTCAACTACAAACACTGGAATGGAACTTTGGGTGGAACCTAATTCAATAGCAACATATTGTCAACCGGACTCTTTGACAATTACCGCAATCGATGTTCATTGCTTGATTAGAATTGATTTGATGACCAGACCCTAACTAGTAAAATTCCCAAGTAAAAAATCGTTGCTAGTCTTACTAGTTTGACGGTTAGCTTTCAAATCTTCTCTTGTGAATTTATTGAAACGCTTATTCGTCTATATCGTAGAGTAGTTCATAGTTGCGGGCAATGTCCCTGACCAAGCGTCTCCACTAGAGGCAGGGGATCTACCCGAGTTCCTTCAACCTTCGCCAGGTTTGGATCTCCTGCCTGTAATTCTACTACAAACACTGGAATGGCACTTTGGGTGGAACCTAATTCAATAGCAACATATTGTCAACCGGACTCTTTGACAATTACCGCAATCGATGTTCATTGTTTGATTAGAATAGATTTGATGACCAGACCCTAACTACTAAAATTCCCAAGAAAAAAAAACCTTGCTTGTTTTACTAGTTGAACCTATAGCTTGCAAGTATTCTCTTTAGAATTTATTAATTCATCTGTATCGTAAAGTAGTTCATCGTTGCGGGTAATGGATCTAAACAAAGGTCTCTATACTAGTGTCAGGGGATCTACCCAAGTTCCTTCAACCTTCGCCAGGTTTGGACCTCCTGCCTGTAATCTACTACAATCACTGGAAGGGAACTTTAGATGGAATATAATTCAATGGCAACATATTGGCAACCTGACTCATTGACAATTACCGCAATCGACGTTCATTGCTTGATTAGAATAGATTTTATGACCAGACCCTAACTAGTAAAATTCCCAAGTAAAAGATCGTTGCTAATTTTACTACTTTACCGGTTGGCTTGCAAATCTTCTCCTGTGAATTTATTGAAACGCTTATTCGTCTGTATCATAGAGTAGTTCATCGTTGCGGGCAATGTCACTGACTAAGCGTCTCCACTAGAGTCAGGGGATCTACCCGAGTTCCTTCAACCTACGCCAGGTTTGGATCTCCTGCCTGTAATTCTTCTACAAACACTGGAATGGAACTTTGGGTGGAACCTAATTCAATGGCAACATATTACCAACCGCACTTTGACAATTACCGCAATCGATGTTCATTGCTTGATTAGAATAGATTTGATGACCAGACCCTAACTAGTAAACTAGTAAAAATCGTTGCTAGTTTTACTAGTTTGACGGTTAGCTTGCAAATCTTCTCCTATAAATTTATTGAAACGCTTATTCGTCTGTATCGTAGTGTAGTCCATCGTTGCGGGCAATGTCCCTAACCTAACGTCTCTACTAGAGTCAGGGGATCTACCAGACTTCCTTCATCCTACGTTATATTTGGACCTCCTGCCTGTAATTCTACAACAATCACTTCTGGAAACGGAAAGAGAACTTTGGGTCCCCTCCACAACCGGTCCAAGCATGACGACGTTGGCGGTAAACGCGGGTCTCCGTTAGATCCACTGAAGCTGGTCTCTACACCGAGTCGAGTATTGAGTAAACTTAAGAAGAGTAATGACATTATGATGTTATGGTGACCAGGCACTTGTAAGAAATTGATGGCTTGTGCAACCGGAAGCGTATGTTTGATAGTTGCTCCATTTGCACAGCTGATGTTTACTCTTTCCACTTTGCCCACCGCACTTTGCCCACCGCACCCAGAGGAAATAAACCAGCATCAATCTGATTTTGATCGATTTCAGCAACATTTACCCAAGCAGCATCTTCGAATAGCCACAATGTACGCGAAGTCCAACGAAGGAAAAATTGCAAAGTCCACTTTGGAAATTCAATTTTATGACTTTCGGCAACAAAGTATAGCTCATGTACTAGATTACATACTTTATAGTCTGCCTGCACTGCCCGGCTCGCCACTTTGTATTTCGTTTTTCGCCGCCCCCTGTTAACGTGCGCTTAAAGTGAAAATTAAAATGAAAATGTATTGCCACCCAGCGTGTGTTGGCTTTTGGTAATTAAAGACAACTTAAACTAAATTATTGCACATTATGTAATTTAATGTGCACTCGACAAACGGCTCCCGGGTGCTTGTTCCCAGTCGCAGCAAACGTGAACCTGTCGGAAAGTCACTGCCAGTGCTGCCAGCTTCATTTTCCATTCTCGTTGCCCGGAAGGTAGGGCTGGGAGTTGCTGCACTTTGCACACGCATCTACACCCAATATATTACTCTTTGTTTTGTTGCTTAGTTGCATAGTAAAATATTCCTATGGATGGGAAACGTGCAAATGTTCTTTATTTCTTCTTCCATACATTTCGTGTCAGCGGTTAGTTGTTTCTTCTTTTCACTCATAGCACAGACAACTTTTACCTAATTAGAACAAACTCGAGGCTTTCTTAGGCCTTGAAGTCGGCGCAACCGCAAACAACCAACATTTTCGTGAATGGTTCGTGGTTGGCATAAACAAATGGAGGCGAACAGTTTACGTGCACGGCATGCATAATTTTCAACCCCTTGAACCGAGAAAGTTGAAAAGTACGAGGTGGAGGTGCGAGGCGTAGAGCAAAGTTACGCAACTTGGAAAAACTTGAGCATTTTCAGCGTCCGGGATTAATTATTTAAACTCCGGAACTCGGCGAACGAAAAGAGAGTCAATATGAAATCTCTTCAAACTATTCGTAACTTATAAATCTTTCTGGTCGCTCTAAAATCTTAATCCTTAATGTTAATGGATTTGAACTGTCCGTCAATGAACATGAATTGCGCCAAATTATATTATCCATCTCGGCAGCAATTTCCGCTCCTAAAGCTTGGTTCCACACTTAGTTGGTATTCGCATGGTATTTGGGTTTTGCTTTGCGATTTGCGATTTGATCCAGCTGGGGCTGGCAACCAGAAGTTATCGGTCGATCCGGGACGAATCCTCTTAAGAGCGCATCAGTGGTTAATCTTATGTGGCGGTCATGATGAAGGCTGGAAGCGGTCGCGCGTTTGACGGCAAATAGCAATAACGTTTATGCGCCGCACAGCAACTTCCGTACTTTAACTGCACCAATGCGGGGGGGTGGCGGCCGACAAAGCTGCTAAATGGCGCTGCAAAATGGTTTAGCATCAAAGCGATTATTTTGCATCCGAACTAAAACCGGCATCAAACCACAGGATGCGCTTAGAGACTGATCCATTGCAAATTAAAACGAGACCTGTCAAATTTGGACGATCCATTTTGTATAGAGGTATTGCATATGTTATTGTAGCACGGGTCGCAGTAATAATACACTATACACTCCTCTCGAACGATTTGCGAAACAGCAAACGGTAATTATACCTGTTAGTGAACTGTCGGCCGTATCTCATCTCTTAATCACCATATATCAACGTCACATTACGTGCTCTAGTCTAGTACTAGTATATATGGTGGAGTTGGTGGTTTGTGGCATTCCACATTCGGTAACTACTATTTCGGTTAACAACGTCCTTTAAAAAGCAAGTATTTCCCATCAAATTAAACCATTCTTGATAACTTGTTGAATACCGACATCAGAGTACAATAAATTACTCAGTGTGGAATTTGTACATCCAGGAATGTTGAACACGAAGCGCCTGGTCAGCAGTGATGTTGGCATTTACTGGAGTTGTTGGAAGTTCTCCTCGGTCATGGCCTGGTCATCGATTAATTATTTCGGAATTTCCAGTAATTTAGTAATTTAGAAACGTACTTGGTATGCAAGTGCATTCTGCGTCTCGCAGGAAGCCGTCCGGTCAGCTCGGCGACGACATTATCCATATGCATCCATATGCCCGACGTCCTTACTGTCATCGTCCCGCAACGGCAATCCCCGATGTTGTTCTTGCTCGGAATGCACGATCACCCCAAGTGGATCTCTGGTAACTCCCGGCTCCAATAACAATTTCGTCGTCGAACCTAATGCGGATATTCAACATATCGCCTCCCAAATTCCAGCGTCCAGTTGTGGCAAGTTAAAATGTCCACAGCAGTCCACAATGCTACATTGAAAATCTAATCAGGAGAAGGTTACGCGGAGATGCGAACCTGGGTTAATTGCACACTCGTGTAATATATCTTCAGATCAACTTAGGTGGGATCTCATCTGTAGAAATGCGCGCGGTGTGGAATCGTCGCTGAATCCTTGCGGAGTTTCGCGGCTAGACGTGGAGTGTTAGTCCTACAAGTCGTCGTCGAAGATCCACGACCTGGGGTTGCCTCCCCCACGGCTCTTGATTAATGGCTCGGAATCAATTAGTTCCTCTTGGCCCAAAACCGCCACGAATCCAGGTGTATTTCCCACCGCCATCTTACTCAGCTCCTCAGTACAAACAGTCCTACTTCCAGCACTTCCACCTCTTCCACATCCACTTCTATTTCGATTTCCATAAAGTAAGACCGGTTATAGTTGAGATGGGGCCGACAAGGAGAGCTGGCTGAGAAGAGGAAAGATGGCCACTCCGAATGGAATTAGAGTAGATTTCCACTGAGTCTCTACAACTCTCTTACAATGCTCAACAAATAATGGTATTAATGCATTTAGGCTTACATCAAATAGAAGGTAGAAATCTTGGAGGAACTAAAGGAACTAATTTCACTTCTTTGCGGAAATGTAGCAGTTTTTTGTGCTTTCATCTGTATTCTATATTAAACGCCACTTTTATGTCCCGTAATGAATTACTTTGCCAAGATGGCCGTCCTTCTGCTAACCCACTCCACTATATTCGCTCCCCGCGTTTGTTTGTTCCTCGAGTCGGCAATATAAATAAGGAAACAAACCTGAAATTGCTGCATTAAAGAAAACTAATACAAAAACTTTTCCTATTTGCTCCACATCCATCCAAGAGCGTACGACCGCGTTACGTGACGTAATATTTGATTGATACGAGCGTCGTTTGATTAATGGAAGACGCACCGCGCCGTCGACAGCCGCCTCGGCGACCGAACTTTATTCTGTCCCTTGCTCCTAGAATCCATACAAACACATGTTTGTTTACTTAGGAGAAAAAAACCCCAAAAATAATGAAAAGGGTGGGCACAAAGTAATCATTGAGCAAATGCGCAACAACTAGAAATCATCTCCTCCTTGCTTCAACCTTCAACCTTCACGAAAGTTCGATGTCTTCTTACTTACCCTTTGGCGTTTTTGGCGGTTTTCGGCATCTCAGCTTTCTGCTTGAGCACTTTCAGCTTCGGCACTCCTTCATTGCTAATATAAATTTGATTCGCATTAACGGACGAGCGAGCCTTCCGAATCACCCGAACGTTCCCCGTACTTCCTCAGGCCAGCGATATTCCCAACGATCCTAGTTTATAGGATAAGTTAACTCCCTGAGTCCGGAGTCGAGGCGCAGAAGAGGACTCCAGAGGAGAGGTGCTCCTAACTTCCAACTCGTGACGTCTCAACGATGTGCTGCGGCGAACGATGAAAATCTTAGTTCTTGACATTTCTGCGCTTAGTCTTCACTTTATTGATATCTACGCGAGCAAATTAATTTTATTACCTAGGTATACCTATGGTTTAATTGGATTCGGATCTTAAACTTAAATTTGAGCTCTTTTAATTCCGCTTCCACTTTCACAACTCTCAATTCTACACGTCTCAACCCTCCTCAACTTATTAGTTATTAATTGGCAATATTCCCAAGCATCCAATAAGCTCATTTTCATTTCCTAAGCATCATTTGCTCTTTTAAATTAAAGCTGCAACACTCAAAGTCAATATTTCTTCGTGCAACGAGTTTCCGGAGCAAAAACTCATGAATGCATCAATAGATAGCAATTTCTGGATGAAGTTGTTATTAAAAACATTCCATTTACATTAAATCCTCAATGTCTAAAGTCTAAATAAATTGCTAGACTCTTCATCATCGTTGCAATGTTGCCAGTTTTCTTTGCAAGTTTCTGTTTGTGTTGCTTTCGGTCTTCATTTTCATTTTTATTTATTGCTGAATGCTTGGCTTGCCATCGACCTCTTTATGCGAGCGCATACTTTTATGCATGCAAGTATCGAGGAGATGGAAGCCTGCAGCAACAAGAATTTTCAAACTGCACAAAAGCGTCGACGTTGTCGCCGACTCAAAGCGCAGACCGACGTTGCCGTCGCGCTTACATATTCCATTTTCGACTTTTATGTATTCTTCGTCGGCGACGGCGCAGGCGTTGTGTGTATATACACGCCGCCCTCGTCGAGGCCAAGGCAAGAGGGCGAAGTTCAAGTCTAGAAGGCTTGCAGCTTGCACTACATTCCATTGAACATTCTCTGTACTGGATCATAGCGAATATTGCATATAAGCATCGCAAAAATGTGCTGGGAGATGAATAGTAATGCTCAACGTATGCAACCAAGTATACATCCATGTACAATGGTAACGGTCTTACGTCCGTTACAGTAAAATATGCATAATAACTTCAATTCTGGAATCAATATTGATTTTTGAATATTAGTTGCACCATTATCCCCATTGTTTAACTAAATGTTTACCGCCCACCGTGTATACTCGAACGTTATGCGATTAGCAACATATTACCAGCAATGAATTACAAATTAGAGTGGCATTGTTATACCCCAAGTCCGAGCGGTATTGTTTAAACAAACGCATATGGTGCGTTTGTGCCGATCTTCCATTAGGGGGTGGGAGTGCGCAGGGTTCACAATTTAAACTAGTTTGCGCGCTGAACTGCATGCCTGCATTCGAGTGTTTGGATTACGCGCAGTTGCGGTCTTTGTCCGGGAGGGCAATTGCGCGCCAGCGTTTCGCATTTCGACGCGTTTCAACGCAATCGTCATGCGCTCGTTGGGGATATTTTAAAATGATTAATGTTCGAACGGATTAGGCGCATTAAGTCGCTTGCGGCTGCTACGCATTTGCACCGCGGCGCGGCGCCGTGCACCGCTGTATATTTGGTTGCATATGGTTTAGGCAACATTGCTGCGGGAATTATGCGGGCGTGCAAACGAACAATGCAGTTTTGAGGTCTATTCAAAGCAATTTAGATACATTGACATAGCGTCAGTGTGGTGGGTTGTTATTTGTACAATTTGTACAACATTTCCTTTCCAAATTTACATTGGCCGCAAAGTGGCGCGATAAACAACCTCGCGGCCAAACCCTTGGGTCGAATCGGTCTGGCGCGGAATGAGGCGAATAAATAAAACGCAAATTGACGAAGTTGCTCGACCCCGCCTCCCAAGTGGGGAAAGAGGAGATGTCTGCGATCGCCGGCAGTTCTGGACGATTTCCACCATTATTCAGTCGATTTTCCTCGAGATATTGGCCTCATCCGTTAATGGCCCCACCCAAAACTCCCAGACGACCGAAAACCACATACAAACCATACAGGGTCGATTCTCAAGACTCAGCCCAAAGGAGCTTGTTAGTGCCGCCGATATTCGAAATGGAATCGCTTGTGGAATTGCATAATATGCAGCCATCGCCAGTCAGCTCCGATTATTATCTTCTCTGGCCATGTTGATTTTCTGCTTGCCTAATCGAAAGCCGAAGAGCGGGGGCGCGCGAAATTTACCGTTGCGTGACCAAATCATCAACGTCGGTGTGGTTGGCGGCGCGCGGTGGTAGGAAATTGAGCAACGTCGACGAAAGACGCCAACGTCATGGTTGAGGTGGAAGGAACCGTCAGGACTCGGGACTAATCACATTGAACTGAATAACTTAATTTATATGCACGCGGGCAAGAATCGGGATTAATTAGAAATGCGATGCGAGTTGCAAAATTGCCTTCGGGCGAAATTCAATTCCAATTGCAAGCTGAATAACATTCGATATGGGCAACGGAACAATGGGAATAAATATATAGGAACATTTTCCATTAGCAGTGCTTCAATTAATATTTTACATTTGTACGTTTTAGCTTTGGTTTTGAGCTGTTTTGATTTATTGTATCGTGCTTTTTGCTACTTTTTACTATTTAATATGAACATTTTCATTCCATGCAAATTTCGCCCCTACTCGTATTACATGCACTCCATGTAACTCCACATCGTCTGGGAGAATTTCCTGGCTTTGAATCGAGGAAATTTGATCATTTCGCAGCACTCTCGACTGTAATGTCGCCATCTACGATCGTTTCGTTATACTTTAGACCAACTTTTCCGGCTGATGCATTCAATGACGATGCAGGATATCTAAATAGATAGAAATGTATTTTTCATGTTCACCAAAATACAAATGTACAAAGATTTCATTTGTGAATGGCTATGTAATACAGGGTGATTCATGATAATTTTTACCTGGTGCCACAAATAAGGATTTTTTTTTCTCCAAGTGCATTAAAAAGAGCATTTTTAAGCAGTGCACGAAGAATCAATGCAAATCAAATACAAATCCTATTTTTCCACGCGTGAAAAATCGGGGCGGAAAAAATCCTCATCACGCCCTAGCATCAAAAATAACTATTTTCTCACACATATTTTTTCTAAGTGGATTTGGGCGCCAACCCATTTAGAGAAAAAGTCTTCTCGCGTTAAAATCGAAAATAATATTTTCCGCCGATCGACCGAAAAGTGCCATATTCCAGCATCAATTTGAGTGGGATAAGTATCTCATTACCGCACTAGTGCGCTAGCACTATACCCAACGCGCGCCGAGTATGTGCGCACTATGAGCTTCTATGAGGTAAGTTGGCGCTGGAATATTACCGCACGCTGCTGCGCCACGTTGCCATCATAGCTGCCATGGCGCTGCCAGTGAAACGACAAACGACAAACAAGTGAACATAAAAATTTGTCTCTTCACCGTAATTCAACCAATCTCCTGCAATCGTGCAAGAATATGTCGCTTCTCCAACTTGTATCACAATGAACTATTTCAATGCTCTGTACTTTTTGTATTATCTCATGAAAATGACAGCGAAATATATCAAATTAAAGGACTTTTTTTATCACTTATTTCAAACACCAACAATATGTTATATCTTGAAAACAAAATAAACGCTAAATTCAATATTCTCAGTGTTCAACCTTATCTTGCTCACCGTATAACAGTGAGGTCAGAAAGAGATTATGTTGTTGCTAATTGAGACACAAGTAAAGGAGCCGAGCAAATGGTGGTTTCATGTCGACAAACATCTAAATAAGCGCGGCAACAAACGATCGCAAGAAACACTGACCACCTGGCAAGTGCCACTTACCAGCCGCGTTTCGGACGTGATAATCCTGCCCTCCCAAGTCCATTGCATGCCATTCCATGCCGTCCCGAATCCCAGGTTCCAGCAACCAAGTTCACCTCCACACAGCTACCATGTTACTGACAACTGGCAGTTGTCCTCATTGTCTACCACCTCAACCACAATCACATTCGCTCTGTTTCACACACCTGCTGGTGGTGGTATGCGTGTGGAGCTGTGGACCTGTGGACTGAGGACCATGGATAATGTCGGTAACGGTCTTCCAGCCATCCCCTACGCCGGCGATAATCTCCTCCGTATAGTTGTTATTTCCGGAGACGCGGACGCCGATGGCCACTTCCGCCAGCCCCGACAATGCGGCTTCACCTTGCGGGCTTCCTTGGCCTCGTTTCGAACTTAACTAACGCCGACGTTCGCACCATCACCGGAACTTATTAGCCCGCCTGCCAGATGCACAGAGCGAAGCTTCCGAAGCTTCCGAAAATTGCATTTGAAGCGCAGTGGCAGCACAGCAGTGCAACCGGACCTGCCTCAGATTTAGTATTCCGCTTGATGTCCCAAACTTTACATTACTCGTTGTCAACTGAAAATTATTGATTGTTCATAATCCCCTTCTGCTCGCACAACGTACTCTCAGTTAGTGCATGCTAAAATTGGGCATTCATCCCTTAAAGCGTGAAATTCGAGTGACTTCGGTGATTTCACCAGTGAATCGGCTCATCTCGAATGGCTCACTATCCGAGGATTGATATTTAAAGCGGCATATCGCATTCTGCCGTTAGATTAAGTTCATTGCACCATTGCACGCGCGCACGACGTGCGATGATGGTTGCCATCGCATGCCGTATCCCGAATGCCGAATTAAACCACTAACTATAAAATCAATATAGATAAATTCCGCATTCTGCGGCGAACAACGCAGGCGGCGTATACAGGGATTCTCTTATCCAAGTATACATATACTTTTCCATGCTTTTACCTAATGAACATTTGAAGGGTAATATTTGCGAACGAAAATTCAATTCTCAATAAAAATATGATACAGCAAATGAGGAAAAAAATGTTTAAACATTAAATAATTTTTTTCCGTACTGGGGTCCCAGTGAATTTAATAAGAATTGCGGTCCCTGTTACAACTTACAGTAAACCTCCTGGGGCATATGTATACATGGATAAGGGGTTCCCTGTATGTGTAGTGTGTATGCTGAACTCATCCTCGACACGTATTGGATTTGAAACAAGCCGTTGCGCACACACGCGCAGTTCAAAATTAAATCTCACTGGCGGTCGTGTTCCATTATCTATTATTTATTTAATTTCAGTTTCATCACGCTCTATCACTCGTCAATAAAATCAATTACCGAAAAATGAGTTCGGGAGTTTGCTTTTTTGCACTGGTGCGCTCCAAATAAAATCGCGCCCTCTGGGAGAACATTTAGAAGTTATTGGATCGTGTCTCCGCTCTACGCGGAGTTTACAGCTTTTACACCTTATATTTTCACGTCGAAACCACAATAACTCAAAACCATCTTGCCGCGCACAAACACATCGAAAGGCACTCGCCCTCGCAGCCAAAGAGATATGACTGCGTATTTTCTTAGCCATATACGCGAGCAAACACAAACAAACAACTTGTACAAATACCAGTGGCAGGCGTAGTAGAAATGGAAATGTCCTCAGTGTGTCAGTGGTGTGAGTGTGTGTGTTTATTCTTGAGTGTTGTACGTCGTGATGTAATAAGGGCACAAGTGCCTTTTCACTTTAACAGCATAAGCAACGACGGCCGTCGACGCGCGGTGATTGCGCGTAATGGCGTGGCGCTGGTGGAGGCGCCGGGCAAAAGTGAAAAATATCAACCAGCTCGCATGTTTCCTTTTTCTATTAGAGGGTGTGTTAACGCCAGCGTGCGTACGCGAATCATTTATCCTCGGACCGGCGATATTTCATGCCGATTCATTTTCGCCAAACCCGCCGCGCGTATTTTCAGCACTTGAATATTGAAACACAAGCAAAGCACTCGGGAATCGTGATCGAAATGTTATTAAATTGCCGTCCGCCCGCCGCCCAGCGCAAACACGAAATGCTCGTTCGCTCGTTGGCATCAAGGTGGAAAACTATAGAAAGGATCCCGTGTTTGTTCAGCGGAAAGGTTCCTCGGCTCCTCGCAAAGGTCAAGCTGACCGCACGCTCCGACGAGGACTAAGATGAATTGCCTTCACCTTTCCTTACTCTTGGACAACCGCAAAGCGTAAAAATATACAGAAGGCACTAAAATTTATTTGCACCACTTTCCACTGTTCTGTCAATATTGTTAATATATCCAGGATTAATTTTCTCTAGCAGCATTTTATTGCGACATTGCGAGCTTATCTAATATTTATGAAAACTCATAAAATTCATTAATACACATCGCGCACCGTTTATTCATCCCCATGGCATCGAGGCATCCAATCGCATCGGAATGAAACTGAATTGCAATGAATTGCACAGCTTTGTGCACTGCATCATAGCGACGGGGCGATCGATGTGCGATTTGTGCAATTTTGTAAAATTGCAAAAACGTCGACACAACGCCGGCGCCGCCACCAACTCCGAAAAATTGGCATTCTCGTGTTCGGCGCGCTGTTATGATAGCGATTGCCAAAACGAGTTGCTGTTAAATCAGAAAACTCATCACCTCGTCGATGAATACACCGAATATAAAGTAACATGGATATCACGACGATTCGCTTAACATTTGCACAAAATTTCAAGTTCTTTGTGTTGTAATATTGCGCACGTGCAATAAATGCGAAATAAATCAACGAGAAATATTTATTGCGGTCGTATAATAAATTTATCGCGGATTGGTCGGTCGC
>JARJDQ010028649.1:0-10083 GCA_030264215.1 Geostiba sp. GC000077
GATTTGCCTTTTTGGTAGTGTGGAAGGATGGGGCGCCCGGAGTGAAGTCAAGGAAGGCATCAGACAAATTGCACCAGCGCCGCGGGAGGGGTGCACGACCGCCCGCCCACCGATTTCACGCACACGTTCACGTTCACCCCGCGCCGCCGGATCGGCAGCCGATTTCCTTCCATTCGCTAAGGATAATGTCCTCCTGGTTGCTACACCATGCACACCGTCATACCCGCACATCCTCCGACGCAGTTCTATTACGCTCTTCCACAGGATTCCTCTTATTCTGCGCCGCGTACTTTTTGTCATGGTTTTTATCGCGATGTTGCCACACGACACGCGAGACGGGAGCGAATCTGTTCTGAATCGTCTATTGTTTGTCGTTTATTTCGTCGCTGGCCATTTTCTACTAATACGCCAATGCGCAGCGATTACAAAAGTTAAGAGGCTTGATTTGGAAGAATACCATCGAAAGTGCAAACAAACAGGACCCCAAACGATTTTCTGCTCTTGCTTTTCACTTTAACTTTATCTCACTTCGCCTTCCACGCTACGCTATTCTCAAGCTTTAACGAATGTGTTCAGTGTGTTTTGAGTGAAAAAAAAACACCGATGCGAAGTCGATGTCGATCATTAGGCATCGAAGGGAAAAAGGAAGAAGGCGGAAGGAAGTCTCTGCCGCAGACTTTGACGAACTGATCAAATAACAAATAAACGCAAGTTTATGTGTTTAACTGGCTCTGAGGAGGGGCGCAAAAAAATGTATCAAGAAATAACTCACAAACAATGCGGTTTGGGGCCATCACGCTCAGCAAACAGGCAGGAATCGAAAACGCTTGTAGCTTTTTTCTTGTTTGTAATTTTCCGACTTCCTCGCCCAGAGAAGCTCAGAACAGAGAGGACAATTACCAATGAAGAATACAAATGTAAAGTCTGCTTTTCCTTGAAAATTAGATTATATTTCATGTGAACTGAATACACATTTTAACTTTATTATTCTTTCTGATGTGAAAACGACTTGAACAAATACAAAATGCACAAGGCACCATTTCAGAATTAAATTGGTCAGCTTGAAAATATTTTAGATAAATATTTTTATTTTAAATGTTGCGTTGATAAATATTGAAATCGAAAGAAAATACTTTGGGAAAATTATAACTCCAGAAGCTCGGGTATTAATTTATGAAAAATGAAATAATAAGCAATGGAAAAATACGCCCAAACTTTTTATTACCCCGCGTGCCCGAATTCGAATTCAATTCAAGTCTACCCAAACCGACAAACATGAATTGAGACTTTTCCAGGATTAGCTCGAACTCGATGCGTAAGAAACTCTCTTCGTCCTCCCCGACTTTGCGGATGAATGCTTGGCGCGGGCTTTTGATTAAGTAAATAATTTGTAAAGATTGTACAGAAAATTGACACTTATTCAAAGTTTTTGACGTGACTTAATAATACGCAATCAATTTTAATCAATTTAATTTAAACAAAATTTCTCATGGGAAGTTTTTTTGATAACGATGAATAAAAGAAAATAATTGATAATAAGAATATTCGCGTGACTAATTCACATCCCGTTTTGTTCCCAGCTTCGCCGCGTGTAGAAAAAGCATTTAATCGAAAAACATAATAGTCCTATAACGAGGGCCATCAAGGAAACTGGCAAACAGTGGGAAAAGTGGAAACTCGTTGGTCGAAAAAATCAACGCGAGCGGAGAAAAGCTCACAGCCTTTTTTATCGCTCGCATCAACGAAACATCAGCTCATGACAAATAAAATTATGTTTACTCAAAAACACAAATTTGAAAGATACCGAAAACATAATGCAAAACAATAAAAATCAAAATGATTAAAATGACATTTGAATGATATATTAATTAATTTCGATGTGTACATAATTTTCATCTTGTTTTATTTCGATTTTGATGGAAAATAATATGCATAAGTATGATTGGTAATTTAATGATCATGATTATTGTCGTGGTAAATTACAAAATTTTCCAGCACCCAATAAATACACGCAAAAGCTTTATTTGTGAAAATGTAATCAATCAATTCTGAGTCGGAAATGAAAATGTATTACCTTTTATTGCCATGTGTGGAAGAGATAGAAAACAAGGTTTAGTCACACTTGTCGCACTTGTTTACGCTTTGAATCGTCCTGATGTAATGAGAATCGGAAAATTCAATTAGGTATTTCGTACACCATTGCGCATGAATGCACACAGCTTTATTTTAAATTACAAAACACGAGATGTAACTCGCAACACACCGGAGCACATGTGAATTAATGCTCACTGGCAGTGGAAAGCGTGGAAAATAGACGCGTACAGCATCGATGACGATGCGGATGGTTACGGACGACCGACGCGACGCACCGTCGTGGAAAAACTGAGTCCAAGAGAGAGTTGATGTCAGTGGAGTCGGCGTCGGCGTCGGGAGATCGGGAGGCGCGACGGCGCACGTTCGGCGCGGGACTCGGGCTGCCGCCACCGCCGCCGCCACGCAGTGAGCGGGACGTAGTCGCGAGCCGCACACAAATGCGCACTACAATCGCACGGATGGCTAGGCTGTTTGTATTCGTATGTGCTGGAAACAGCGTCGTCGCTCGTCGCCACCCCCCCCTCCGGCGATGTCATCTATCAACCAGCGGCGGCGGTGGCGGTGCGCACATCTTGCGCTTTTTGCCTTCGTCGCAGTCAACATTTTTGATTGCTAATCTCGACCACTCCTCGTTCATGTGTATTCCAGTATTCCAGAACATATATTCATATTGTCCTGATTTGCCTGTTTACTCCACGTCGGAATTGATTGGTCCTCAGGACTCGGTTTTTGTGCCACTCTGCTTCGCCGATGAACATGTTACCACATTACACATTACACACCTATATGCCGGCCGAAAAAATTACGTGGCGGAGAAGAAAAAACAGGATGGCTTCCTGGGACGAATGGGACGCGAACGTACGCAAAGTTTTTTCATACATCGCTAGCACTCCTCTGGGGATGAATGCCATCCCAAGTTTATTTTCGCTTCGTAGACGTATTTTTTCTTTGCCAACATTGGAAGAAGACCAAATTCCAATTCGCTTCAACATTTTACATGTTACAATTTTCTTTTCTGAATTTGCGAATTTCAAACCGTTGAAAACCAAGAACAATGCCCTGTTATATTTTCTTAAGTATTCGTCGTTATCCAGTCTTGCAAAGAAAATACAAATTTTTTGAAATGTCCTCCTTTTCAATGCTGAGCGATTTTTTATATTTCATCAAATGCTCGTTATCCTTCTGATTGGAGACGCGAGGAGTTCTTAAATTTCGGCAGATTTCTCTCTGGAAACGCTTGAAAATCTACTGATGTCTTAAATTTGATTTTGGATCTGATCAAATTCGATTCTTATTAAGCTGAATTCCAGTTCGAAGATTCAAAGCGAATAAGATATAAAAATGTAATACTGTACTAAAATATTTTATATATTGGTCTCTCAATATGTTATTTTTCGCTACTTTTTTTGGCAAAATGACAAAAAAAAAGAACGTAAATCTTTTCTGTATACATCCCAAAAATCGAGATTTATTGTAAAACATTTTTATGTTATCAGCGGTGTTAAATTTTTTTACATTTTAGCATTTTAGCATTTTATTCATTTTATATTTTAACATTTTAGGATTTACTCTGGGCATAATTTTTTTCACGTAAACACCACATCCTTTTCTATTTAAACCTTTCAAACTTTTATTTTATTCGCTCACATCGCCGAAACTGAAGCTTTTGAGCGCGGAGGTTCAAAGCTTAAAGCTCGAAGCTCAAATTGATAGAATCCCAAACGCAGCACAGGCGCAGCGCAACGCAATGAATGACATTGGAAAAAAAATGTGGAATTTTAAAATAGACATTCTATCCGATCCTCGTCGCCTCCTTTACCTCGCGCACCGTTAGCAAAAATATAATGCGATGCGCCAATATAATCGACGGCAGTAGTAATATAACAATGAAGTGGACGGGGTGGGAGGAGAGTGGAGGATTCTTCCCCTGATTGCGTTCATTTTCGCAGCGCTCTGCAGGCTTTGAAGAGCACTTTCTGCTCGCATGCATTAAATAACGATCTCGGGAAACAATAAAAGCGATATCGATGGTCTGCGTTGGCTGGAAGGTACGTGTGCCTAAATCGGGTGCTCTCGACGGCCCTTTCCGCCAGGCTCTATTATAAATCGCTATAAATTCCTTTGCTGCGCGCACAGTTTCGAGGTTCCACCGAGGGACCAAGACCGCTTGGTGGTCATCTTGTCGACGCACATTGCGGTATTTTCGGCGTTGGATGCTTTCACTTGTAAAGGCTATCTTTTATCGGCCAAGTACTTATACGTTATTCATGATGGGACGATAGAAAGGAAGCTAGCAAGATACAAAAATACGAAAAATTTTAAGGGATTATAATCCCTCGTGCCATTAAAGGATGCGGATGAGAAAGAGGGATGGATTGAGTATTTTTATATATTATACATATCCTTTGGAATTTGTTTAGATAAAGAGTACAAAAAGCTTAAAATGATGCTTTTTAATAAACTGATAGGTACTAAGAAGTTATTAAATGGTTGGAAAGTTTTAAATTATGTAGTAATTTTAATCTCAGCATATTTATCGTGGTGCTGTTCTTGTTTCTCCGCACCTGGAGGTTCAGGAGTCTGGACATAACAATGCTTGGGCTTCGTGGAGGCGCCGGGACGAAGAGTTCTAAATATTTAAAATATTAGCGTTATTAGCGCTACAAGCGCTGCACCAACTGCGAGGAGCATTAATCAATCATGAAAATTTAGGAATTTATGCTGCCAAGAACCCTGGGCTTCGAATCGCATGCCATCGCCGACAAATTTTAATTACAAATGTACGGTCGTCTCGCCGCCACCCCATTTGTGTTAATTTGGCGGTAAGGAGAACTAAATCTGAGGTGAGAAATACAATAACTTAAGTACCTTTAGATATTTTTTGTACAACATAAAATTTTACTGTGACAGAGATTGCAATGACTCTGAATGTAAAGGTAGTTATGTCGTGATAATAAATTCAAAGCATCGTTTCTCAAAATTAATCCACTCCCATGATGATACAAATACAGGTAGCATGAAACGGCGTAACCAATGTTACGGTGAGTTAAACATCGCAATAGTTTTTCGAGTGGATTAATAAAAATTGACCATAAAAAGGACCCGGCGTCGTAATTCCGTGCGTCCGGTCAGGGATTCAGAAAAAAAAGAGAGGGAGCGCACGAACGATGCGCCCCGGGATGGTAGTTAGGATCGTTAGGTTTTAGGTGCGCGGCGGCGACGGTGGCGGCAATATTGGCAGTATATTGACGCGCGCTGTACGTATCTATCACACTATCCGATGCGGCAGATATTCAAAATGTTCGAAAAGCATTCGTCGGCTATTTACTGCCCGGCGACCCATCATTGGACGTCGCACAGTCAACCCCATAAAATTTTCTAATGCACGCTCGTAAATAAATTGTCTGCGGGGCAGGATCCAGGATCACGAACCATTTTAAACATTTAAATAACCAAAAATGCACATTTGCTATTTTCAATTAAAGTGCAGAATTTCAACGCTTTTATGTTTAAGTTCCACATTCAAAACTACCTTCGGCTAATGTATGGTTATGTGATATTTAAAGCTAATTTTTTAAATGTGCACTTCCTTTATCACTTAATTATTTAACAATTTATATGCAATTGCAATGGAAAGTGTGACTTAGCACGCGAGTATCTCTTAAATACAAAGAAAATATAGTTTATTTATTAATATGAATGGATACATTTTATTACTGAGTTTGACAGGTTTCGGCCTTTGGCCTTCGTCTTTATACAAAGTGTACTAAGAAGAGATGAAGCGAAATATATTATCGATTTTTTAAACATTTATTTCTTTCAATATCTCACCAATTTTCAGAAAATAAAGAGAAAATTGAAAAGAAAATTTACCCCATTTGCCCCAAGGGGTTGTTGCAAATGTTACTAACTCGCGCATTTTCTTCTTTCTTTCTAGTAAAAGCAATATCATTTTTAGGATTTTCTTCTTGAAATTTAAGTATTTCCAACCTAACTTTATTTCTGTATTATCCTCCGCACTTTGTGCATTATTGATTAAACATCTTCCGATACATGACGATAATAAATCAAAAACACATCATCCCTTTCGTCCTCTCCGTGCGTGCCGCCTCCAGCTGATGACGCACTCGGCGCGCCGACAGAACGACACTAAAGACAAATAATACCCAATTTTCTTGTCTTGTAAAGTCGCAGGCATATCATTGTCGCCCATCCTCCGGGGATTACGCAGACACCCACACACACACACACACACACATATCCAACCTGCTTGTGCGCAAATCACACTCTCCCGGGTGTCTCTCATACTCGCCGAAGACGTTTTCCGCACTCCCTCACGCACGGTTGCCGCTTCCGCCACACGGCCCACTACCACCCCAAATAAAGTGAACCGGCAAAGTAAATTCATCTCTGTCAAATGCAAAAGCTACTTGAAATTATGTTCGCGTATATGATTTAATAATCGTGTTATCTATATAATTTACATTTTCGGAGGGTTGCCAGAGCCGCTGGAGGGGATGATAGTCTAAACTGACGCCGACACCCAAACATTCCGACCCACTGCGACAAAATAATTATTAAAGCCGGAAATGTTAATGCTTAATGTTTAATGCGAATGTTAATGTTAAATTTAGTTAGTTGCTCATCGTGTGTGCATTAATCAAATTCATAGTAATCAGATTTCGTGCTGCTCGTTACGCGTCCGGATTCATGGCAATTTGCCATTCGCCGCGCTCGTATCGAACGGATTACAATATTAGAGTCAGGGCTGCAGCCTCCGAAACCGCCAGTCTACGGGTCACCAACTCCAAACCGAACCGAAGCGAACCAAACACACTGCAACTCTTTTTTTCGGTCCTAGAGCCAACACGGTTTTAACATCACACAAACACATCACACAATGTTGATGCAGTTTCCAGGCACCACATCCCTAGAGTTTAGTTAACTTTTCCGGACGAGGAACACTCGCAATCCTCTTTCAATGAAACATTGAACCATGCAACCATTGAATCATTGCGAACTGATGGAATAATGTAGTTAGTGAAGGCATGCCTAGAACATGTGAAATGTTAAAAGCTTAAGCAGCATGTAGTTGTCAAGTTGTCACACATGTGCTGACTTTTTTGAAAGGTCTTCTGTCTTCTACATTTTGCATTACTGCACTGCAGTGTAGTACTAATGACGTACAACTGTTATTGTCCATGCGATGCGATGGTGGAGGCGCCTGCGTGTCAGGCATCCACGTCGAACGAACTTTATACACGACACCATAATGCAGAACAGCATACGTCGACGAACACAACATATTCGTGGTGATCTCTTCCACTTTTGTTCTACAACACAACTACAATTCGCATATGCTAGTGCGTAAAGTCCTGGAGGATAACAAAACCGTGAGCTACTCTAGCACTCTCAACTTGTGTCGTTGTTCCGTTCTAGTTAGCTCACAGCTACTTTTAATGTCGTGCACTTCGCATCTTCTCATCTAGCCATCTCGCAAATTGATATTTTTCATTACTTTCCTAGGGCAAATAGACGCCGTAACAAAATATGCATTGTGCAGCGCCATGTTTTATTTTCCATTTTCCAGTGAGCAGTGAGCAGTGTGTAGCTAAACATTGGCATATACGCTCCGTGTTGTTCGTTGTTGAATGTTGGCATTCGCAGCACGTTTGCTTTGGTAATCCGATATAGATGTGCCATATTTCTTTTTTCTTCGCTTTGGATGGTATGTACCGTATTTTGTTGCCTGGCTTTTTGTATGCGTGAGCAGCGAAACATAGAGGTCGAAGGAAATAGAGAAAAATGTGAGTGATATGAGGAAAAATTGGAGGTATAAGGGAGTGAAAAAGTGCTTTTAAATATCATGTGTCACCCAAACACCAAAACACAACCAACACCAACAATAATAATACATAGGTCATTTATAAAGTTATGCCATTTATACATTTGGCTTCACATGGTCCATACATTATGAATTTTTAGGTTTTAAATATGCATAATATCAAAATTATTTTTCGTTGCGCAGCTGCTGTTCTAAAAGTTTTCTTTTAAATAGCATCTAACCAGAATTATTCCCTTTTTTTTAAACTTTGACTAAAATAAATTTTAATTAATTCAATTCATAGTTTTGAAGTGCTAACCATTCTGGTTAAATGCTATTTAAGACAAAACTAATTTTACTAAAATGCTCGATTTTTACAACAGCTGCTGGGCAACGATACAAAATTTTGTTATTATGCATATTTGTAACCTAAAAATTTAAACTTTGAGCACTTTCTCAACATTTTGGTATTAAGATTAAGATCATTTCTTTTGAGCAATTTTAGTCCACCCTGTATGTATAGTTTTAGTACGCCTTAACATTGTATAAATTTGAAACTAGCAACTTTTATGTGCCGGTGATTACGAGCTGGATTTAGTGGTTGACCTGTTTGGTTTTAAACTACCTTTAAAATGGCTTTATTACATTAATATTTCCTTGAATGGGCGGCGCGTTTTGTGCGGCGCCTGAATGTAATTCATATCATATTAAATTTTACTGCGTTTTTACCACCCTCGCAAAGGCGAACGATGGCGGCGAGATAAGTGGACTGGCTATTAGTTTATATCGGGCAGCTGCTTAGCGCTCCAATGCGTAGGCAACAAGCCCGTCGCCTGGAGGCGGCTGGCGAATAGTAATATGGAAAGAATTGCACCGAGCAAATTGAATTTAGCACACACTGCCGCCGACGTTGGCGCCAACGCAGACAAAAGGCGAGAAAAACTCATTATGTCGCAATTAAAAATTAATCCCATTAAATTACAATTCATTACGCCGCCAACTAAACAGAGACGTACTTTCGCATCGAATTATTAACTCTAACTAAAATTTACAACTTAACGCAAGGCATGCTCACTGTTTGCGCTTATATCATTCTAACTTTAGTGTTTCGCCTCGCCTCTGTTTGTTTTCCATTTGTTCCAAAAGCACTTGATGCCGACGCCGCTCCTGGCGTGAAGATAAAGTCCACATGAAAAATGCACTCATAAACGTCCGCTTTGTAGTAACTTAATTTTAATTTTCGCACGCAAAAGACACAAAACATTCGTACTTGCCCGCTTTGTGCTACACTTCGTGCAGGGCGTAGCCCAACTTCAATTGCGCCCTTCGCCGCCGCCACCGCTGCCCCCGCGGAGAAGAAAGGCACGCGACCGACCTTCACGTGCAATTACAATACGTACTCCACATTAACAAACATTAACAATAACTCACGTGTAATTGCTCTCCGAAAAGACGCGTGGCGGCGTAAATTCTCCGACTGGGGCGGCGTAAATGTTTCCCTGTGCATTATTTCCATTATCATATAATTGCTGAATGCTAAACAACTTGGAATAAAACTACAAATGTGAGTTATAAAAGTTTTTCGTGTACAATTGGATAAACGATTCATAACTCACAATTTCTTTAAAAATATAATCACATGATGTCCTCTTGATTAACATAAATACTTTATAGTACAAGGGAAATATATTTTTGGGTTGATGGTATTTTTTTGACATACTAACAGTCTGGAAAAATCTAAGCATATGTGTTTTTTTTCTAGCACAAACTTACAAATGGAGGAACACAATCGTCTCCCGGCGCCTCCACGAATATTTTCATTTTACGGATGTGTTTTTTGTGATACATTTGATGATTACGTAATGAATTTGGTAACATTTTAAACATGCAATGGCATCGCTGGAAAGGGCATGAAATTTACCACTATGGAAGTTTATTTTACAAGCAGGTTATGAGTTATTGCTCATTGAAAATTGCCAATTATTATTTCTTTATAAATGTTTGTTTTTCTTGCCAATGAGCGGTATGTATTTGATTGTTTTTGCATCTTAAATGCTCTGTGAAATATATCAAATTAAAGGAAATTTTACGCTCTCTCCAATAATGCTACTTATATAATTTTAGTTCTTCTCATTTTTGAGTCCTTGGGAGTTTAGTAAAAATAA
>JARJDQ010028655.1:0-16918 GCA_030264215.1 Geostiba sp. GC000077
AAGGCATGTCCGTGAAATGAAAAAATTCGTGAAGGCGCCGGGAGGCAACTGACTTTATTTATCCATTTGACGCTACATGCAAGAAAGAACCCATTTTCAATACTAAGCTTTTTCTAGTCTTTTAGTATGTCAAAAAGTGATGCACGAATATTTCTTTTGGATAAAAAAATGTATTCTATTATATACCGAGAAAAAATGTTGACATCAAACTTGAACGTTTCAGCGCTAACAAACACGTTTCAAAGCATGAAAAGTAGTGGTTTGGTGCGAGATTTTACGATTCGTGGCACAGAAATGATTCATTTGGTACAACAATTTTACTTATTTTTTACTTAAAAAAAAACACGTTCTAACGCAAAATCCATCGTGTTAACTAAAAAAAAAAACACGTTTAAAACTACAAAATTAAGTATTTGATGATGCACGAATGTTCCTTTTGGTAAGAAAATAATTATTTTATTTTATTTCGAGAAAAACATTTTGACTTCAAAATTGAACGTTTCAGTGCAAACAAACACGTTTTAAAGCATGAAAAGTTTTGTTTTAGTGCGAAATTTTACGATTCGTGGCACATGATCTAACGCAAAATCGCAAAATCGACCATGTTAGGGAAAATAAACACGTTTAAAGCTACGAAATTAGTTTATTTGTGATGCACGAATGTTCCTTTTGGTAAGAAAAAAATATTTTATTTTTATTTCGAGAACAAAATTTTAATATCAAAACATTCAAATCCCGTAGGAAATAGTTCCTATTAATTAGGATTAATATCTCTATATTTACATTTTATAGAATTTTCTCGGTAATTTTATTCATGTCATAAAATCTTATAAATAATTATTATAAAAATATTGACAAAAAATGAGCAAGTGAATGTATAGCTGCATAAATTGTATTTTTGCCAGAATAGTCAGTGAGTGAGGGATTTGTATGTAGTGAAATTACCCAAAATATGTCATCGCACATATGATCTTTTTTTATACTTTCTCCTGAATTTTCTCCGATTTTCAATCTGCTTCGTGTCAAATTCTACACCAATGCTGCAAATGTAATAAATTCAGAGCCCAACTTTTATAATTTTATTTTAAAACTGTTGTTGACGACAGTGTGTCACCAAACTTCCGGTAGCCATTAATATGTGAATTAAAAAAGCGCCGGTGCGGGTGCAAGAAGATAAACAGCTGATTATTTATTATACATGGGGCGTTGTTTACGGCTGCAGATACACGAACGCGAAACGCATGTTTGGTGCGCGCCGACGCGAGGCAACCGGAGCTAATAAATAATTTTCTATTCATTGTCAAACGAGCTGCGTATGGGCGACCGTTCGCCGTCGATAAATCTGTGCGCTTCGTTTGACTCGGCCACGCCGCGCCGGGCCCAATTCCGAATTGTTTTTCATGTTCGACTGTGCGGCACACGCCGCCGACGGGGGCAGTGGGCGGCCGAGGTGTGCGCGTGATTGACATCGACAGGCGCGAATCTACCCCTACCTACAGGATCGCGCACGCATGCCGTTGCCGAAAATATCGCAATTTGCAAATAGCCCAGCCGTAAATTATCTCCAATTTATTATCAATTAGCATTTTAATGCGTTTTAATGAGCAAATTAATTGTGTGGTCGTGCATACAATTAGTTTATATTTGCGAGCCTGATTTATAGTGGGTTTTAATTGGCCGAATAAATGTTTCCAGTATGACCGGATTTTGCGGATGATGCCGGGTAGTGTTGGTAGGCATTATTTAGGGGCGAAAATATGTGTGTAAATCAGCCTAACATGAGGTAGGTCGATTTAATTTAGTGCACATAAAAACTGCTTTTCTTTGATAAATAATTCCTTCTGTAGTTTTATTCATCTTGCATTATAGTACAGGGAAAATAGGTTTTTAGTTCGAACTAATTCCCACAAAGACGCGGTTTGATTTTGACATACTAAATGTCTATAAAAATCTGAGCATCTTGCACAAACTTTCAAAGGGAGAAACACATTTGTCGCCCAGCGCCTCCACAAACATTTTCATTTTACGAATATGATTTTGGTCATTTATTTGTTGATTATCTAATGAATTTATTAACATTTTGTACATACAATAGCATCGCTTGAAAGGTCATGAAATTTTCCAACTTACAACGATGACATTTTTAGTTCACAATTATGTAAGTTTATGAGTTATTGCTAATTGAAAATGGCCAATTATTTTTTCAAAATAAATTTTTGTTTCTCTTGCCACTGAGCGGTATGTATTTGATTATTGTTGCATTAGTGTTGTTATTACATGCGCTGTGAAATATATCAAATTAAAGGAAGTTTAGCGCTCTTTAAAGTAATGCTAATTTCATTTCATTTTCGTGTAATTGGATGTTTAGTAAAAAAATCGTGGTGTTGATTGAAAAACCTACAAGAAGCGATATCTTGAAAACTAAGGTCAAACGGCCCATAGTTGTCGAACATTTTAGAATCTAAATTAGATGTAGAATAATCTCCTTTTCAGCGTGCAGCCTTAAATGAACCATCTTGTAAATAAAAGGCAACGTATGTTTGTATCCTTGTATGTTTGTATGTTAATCCACCTCGGCAAATCCACAATTCTAGTCCGATAAATATGAAATTTGTTTTACTGATAGATAATAGTCAGGAATAAATACCAATGGTTATGAATCGGTTTGATACTCTGCGCCTTTAACAATTCGTGTTTGTGGAGGCGCCGGGAGAACTGAGTTTATCTCTTTGACAATCCGTGCAAGATGAAACGCACTTTGCATGCTTAGATTTTTCTAGACCTTTAGTATATCAAAATGATACCATCAACGAATTAAAAAATGCAATCCCCATCTTTGTAGAAATTAATCCAACCAAACACGTAATTTTTGCTTATGTAGGAGATAACAGGATACAATATTTCACAATTTTTATTAGCGTTTTAAATGAATTAGTTGTGTGTTTGTGTGAAAGCTGCATTTTTTTGCTCAGCAGTTATTTGCACATTTGGTGCGCTATTATTTTATTCGGTTTGTTTGCGCCGGAGCAGAACAATTCCCCTTGCAGGCGGCCAGATTGGTCTCCTGACGGCATTTATTCAAAACGTTATTTTTCCCGACATCACGTTTTTGCCCCCGCTGGGCGCGCCGCCCTGCGCTGGGTTTTCGGCGTCGGCAGGCGGCGGCGGAGGCAAAGGAAGAAAAAAAGGCTTTGGTTTTTCACGCTTCGCGGCGCACGTAATATCGGCAGGCTTACGAGTTTCGTGCTCGCGCAAAGCCGAAAACCCCTGCATGCCGAATGTGTCGGCGACCACAAACCAGCCAGCACAGAACAACAAACGCCAGCGACAGCAAGGGGTTGGTAGCGACTACAAACAGATAAATAAGGGGCTCTCGGACGTTTGTGAAGTTTCGTTTTGTTGTTTCGCGCGCTGTTCGGCTTTTCTTCACGTGGTGGGGGATGTATATACGCGTGTGTGTATGGTGCGCTATGATTTAGTGCGATTTGTGAGAGGCGAGTAAAGAGTTCCGGTCCGCGTGGCGGTGTGGCGCTGGTTGCCACTGGGGAGTAGCTGGGGTTCCCCGGCGTACCTCCACCTCGCACTTTACCTTCGTCCTCTACTCCTGCACGCTTCTTGTGGAATATGAGGCGGTCGTATATCTCGCCCCTCGGACACATAACCACCATTGTTTAGCCGCATTCATTAAGATTGCCGATAATCTTCGCCGCCATAACTTACCCTCTTTGGCTCGGACACCCCCACCACTGGAGGTGGGTTCTTGTTAATGAAGTACTTATAGACGCGGCGCGCGCTGCGGCTGCAGATAGCACTGCGGGTAATTTTCGTATTTAAATGACTCATAAATAAATGATCTTAAAATAGGATTACAACAAACAACTCTATAAACAACTCGATAAAGCAATTGATATTGCAAGTTTACCTTTCGTGCAAATCGCAATCGGCCAGCGCGATCCAAATGACTTCTTCGGCATTACGCTTTCGTGATTTTCGGTTGTTTCAGGCGAGGGGTTGTTACTTTTGTAGCGCTTTGATTCGCTTCATTTTGCGCGCGTAATTGATGTTTTGTATTAAAACGATTAAAATCGCCTCGAGCCAATGCGAACGCCGCGAGGGGGTTGATTTATATTCAGATTACCAATGCCGAATGCGGACTTACAAATTTTATTGATTCTCGCTTTTGATACCCGAGTGCCACTCAAGCGGAACAACACACAAAGAAAAGCAATTATTCGAAAGATAACACTCGGCAAAACATTACACTTTCAAATTTCTTCATGTTACCAATTATAAAGTGTCGAAAACACAAGAAGATTAATGGAAATATCAAAGGATCGCGTGCGCGTGCCATGAAAAATGTGCCATAAAGATTTAATCGGTGTGGCATTAAAAATAATTAAACAAATATTTCAAGTGGAACAATAAAAATAATTAACTCTGGGAGGGCGCGCACGTTGCTTATGAATTACTCGCGCTCGATATAGTTGTGTGCAATGCTCTTGCCTAAACGTATTCATTCATTGCGCCATCAGGGGGTGGGGGAGAGGCAAACACAACACAAAAACGCGCTCGGCGGCGAAGAAATGCGCAAATTAAATTTGATTAACTTGGAATCATAATCTCTCCATTTTTTAGCGCCCCATAGCAACATCTGTTTGTTCCGTCTCGCTCTTTTTCGCCATTCCGCCCTCACAATCACAAGCAGCAGTCATTTTTTAACCCTCACACAAGGGGAGGTAAAATTTCATGCAGAACAATGCCGCGGCCTTAATTAATTTGAAATAAACAAAACCCAACGAAACGAAATGAAACTTTGCATCGAGCAGAAAAGAAACATTTTGAATACTCGATTTGCCACGAACAAAAGGGATAAAGTTTGTACGATGTTTGAATTGGGTTGCATATTGTTGAGATATGTGGGTGATTGTCGAAAAATGCAGCGCACATGCTGGAATGGCACCGGCATGAACAAACATTGCTACATTGAGTACGAACTTATGCCGATTGTATCGCCGACGGCTGGCGGCGGCAAGCGGCGGTTCAAAGCAACAAAGTACACTATTTACACGCCACCAGTTAGCGCCCGGCGCCTGCACAATGACCGCGACATGTCATAACGACGAGCAACAACACTATAAAACATAGTCACTCAGGCTGCAACATGATTTTTAGTGTTATTTTATTACAAGCTGGTTGCATAAAATCATATCTGCATTATGTCACTGTTCACAAAGTAATTTTAACATTTCAAAGCCCTCAAAGCCCCAGATTGGATTCGATTACAATAAAGTCAATAAAATGAACTCGAGTTGTAAATTTTAATATACTTCATAAATGTATCCCTTTTGAAATCCCGTTTTTCATTTCGACAAAAGTTTAATTGAAAATACGAATCGAATTGTCCGTAGGCAGGTAGAATTGGTAGACAGTAGTTTTATAGAGTTGTATGTTCAAACTAAAGTTGTTTCTTCTGTTTTCCCTAGTCTAGTAGCTCGTCGAACTAGTGAGGTGATGTGACGAGGGTGTGACATGAGGAGCACGGGGTTACTTAATTCAATTAGTCGAATCAAACCTGATGAATAATTAGCGTAACAAACTGCGGATTGCCCGAGTCTGCAACGTTTAAAATTTAAATTTCTTGTTGCCACCTTTCACTCCGATACCTAAAATTATTAAGTAGCGTGATTTTTCAATTTAAAAGCATCCTACACATTCACAAAAAGTAAGCTCCAAAACGTGCGTACCTCAAATGAAATTAGCTTAAACTCTGGTAGTACAAAATTTAAAAAATCTCTGCACTACACAAATTGTATTTTATTACTCTCTGCGCGAGAGACAAGAGGGGGCTCATCATATCACACTCACTCCCTCCTCCCCATACTCCAAATAATGGAATTAAATGATATTAAATAAAATGTTCATAAAAACAAGCACGCGTAGCAGTTATTACCTGCCACCTTCTATACGACAAGCGCACTTTGTCTGATATTAACGCGAATCAGATACTTCTCACACTTCAACGCCGAGTGTTTAAGCGTTCGCTTTCGGACTTAATTAAGGCGATTTTTAATTAAAAGCGCATATCCCGCGATGTTGATATGTGTATAATATATTAAAATAGGCTTTTTGATGCCGGAGCTTTAAAATCGTGACGAGGGTGAGTGGCTGAGCGCTTAATCTCTTTGCCCGTAATCTTTGCCGGCAATCGCTTTTCTGGGGAGGAAAACAGGAAATGCTGGATGCGTTAAGTCGTTAATTCTCGTGAGTGTGTGAGTTGTACTTTGCAGGACTAGTGGGAAAACTGGCGGGATGTTACAAATTTACGACTAAACTAAGTAAGCTTTGTGGCATTAGGGATGATCCATATTACATTTGCAAAAATTGTGTAAAAAATGGAAATATGGACTTTTAGGATTTTCCGCATGTGTAAATAAATTATTACTAGATTTAATAACACTGGGCCATCGTTAGTTCATGCTAGTGTGGTTGAAGAAATGGTTATCAAAAATATGAAGGATGAAGAAGCTTACTTAAATCTAACCCTATCAAATATAGAAGAATGGAAAGGATGAAGAAATTTAGTTAAATTTAACTCTATTTTTTGATAGGGATAGATTTATGTAAATTTCTTCGTCCTTTATATTTTTTGATATTGAATTGGAATGTACAAGTATTGAGCATACATTTGAATTCCATCTTATTTTTTAAAATACTTATTGTTACAAAGACCTAATTCCTCATTATAACAACGTTCGTTTTTGTCCTGATATCCTATCGACAAAGTGAATTAGTAATGGCGGAATTCTTCAGGAGGGGTTGTAAAGCATCATTATTATAAAGGTCCATATTAAAAAAAAACGGATTCCTTAATATTAACTGTTGAAGATGTAATTTGAAAACGGTTATTTACAATCATTTAAGATGGAAATGCTAATAATCTTTCGGGCATTAAATATTCCAATTAAAAGTTTTGATCATTATTTTCCTCGAAGGAATTGTATTTTGAAAAAATTAGTCAAGTGGGAGTTTGGCTCGCACACGAAGGGTTCCGTTCCAGAAAGCGAAAACTCACAAAAAAGCGTGAACTTACAATAAAAACAAATACATCATATTATCTTCAAACATAAGTTTTGTTGTCTTCTGATCTTGCCCTTTCATATGATACTACAAAAGTAACAAAAAGTTTAAATACAAAATTGAACAATTTCCTTTAACACTCTTATCACCTTGCTATTTCGAAAAAAAGTTATATGATTGTGTAAAATTTCAAATTTCAATAGTTCAATAGTTGTGACAGACGGATGGACAGACGGACGCATGAGTGATCTTATAAGAGGTTCGTTTTCCTGAAACGGAACCACAGCGGAACCCTAATAACACATTCAAATCATAAAGTTGAAAATCGTTGCTTATATAGTTAGTTAAATAATTATTTTATGATTTATAAAATGTCAATTGCGTAAACTCTAAGTAAAATCGTATAAAAATCTCCAAATGGAACTGAGGAAATTTGGAGCCCAACACAAATTTTTGAGTAACTTCTTAGTTAATCACTTAGCTATCTTTTCCTGTTTTGCTTTTCCTCCTAAATCAATAATATTCATTAATAAACTGTGAAAAATAGCATTAAAAAAATAAAAAATAAAAAAACAAAGCGACACCAATAATTATTGTTATTAGATTCAACAAGTTGTAATTAACGATGTTGCCAAAATGCTGCATTTAGTTTTTGTTCTCTAACTTAAAGAGACGAAATAAAATTTTTTTTTCAGCACTCCTTACTGATGATCCCCAACAACCCGTCTATAGGAATTTCGCCACTAATAATTCCAACCTTGATTTTGTGAAGAGAATACATGTAGAATAAAGAAAAAAGTATCTAACACAAACTTTTTGGAAATTTTTTGAATATTGCTTCACCAATTTCCAAATCAGTTCTTTGCAACTTACCAACCTGAAATTGTATGCACTTTCCATTAAGTAGAAAGGTGCAGTTATAATAGGTTCTCATCACTATGACATTTCACCCCCCAAAAAAGAGTTATTTCCATTTTGATCCTATCCGTTTGCTTCGTATAGCGAAAATAGAAAATGTCGTTCAATGCCTGCATCTCTATGTAAAATTGGGTGGCCCCGCGCTGCGGATAACCAATTGGCTAAGAGCAATACCGCTGATGATGACTGGTGTGTGCTCTGTAGTGGAGGCTCCCTCGAGCGCGTTTGATCCCTCGGCTTTTGAAGTCGAACAAACGCTCACCAGCAGCTTACGCTGTGGAGGTATCTCTCTCCATCGCCATCCCCGCATTGGTTAAGTGCATTCGTTCACTTTATGCGCGCATACATTCGACTACATTACGAAACATGCCTGAATTTCAAGTTAAAAGCTCGAATGGCCCCAAAATAACAAATTGTGCTGTTCCACACACTGCGCATTAGAATCATAAAAGTGCAGGTAATATAAGAGAGAGGTGGTGAAGTATGAGCAACATTAACATACCATGTGTCCAATTATGAGCTGTGGATGCATGAAAAATGATAAATTTAATATGAATTGATAATACAACATAAGTATCTAGGTACATGATGATTTATGTATGTGTTCTTTTTAGTACCATGCAAATCTTTTGCATTCAAGCGCTGGTCTTTTGAATTTGCTTGTCCATTCAGCACGACTGCATTTGTGCATTAGAAACAGTGAATTTTTCTCTCGCGAAGGTTTTTCGGTGCGAATATTTCTCTTTCGCGCTACCATTCAACGTAGATTTGAATAATCAGCTCCGGAGTTATGGGGGCTGAAAATATCGTCCGCGCACTTTTCAAGAGCGCTAATTATATTTACATATTTGCATGCATTTCGTGTGCTCGCGTCCACTTTTCACCCAAAACGCATTAACTTCGCCCGCAAGACACAGAATGAGGAAAAATGCGCACGCGCCAAATTAAATTGAGAAAAATTAGCCAGCCATTCGAGGTGACCGAGAGTTCGCTTTGATAGAATTAGAACATTTTCCAAGGGCCGAGAGCACTCGCGAAATGCCTTTCCAACATTAGCTGGGAAGCTGAGGCAATTGCTGCTCTCGTTGCCGGAATGATGGCTACATTAAAACTAATCGAATTTGCGCGCACGCTGCTAAGCCTTCAAAATGTAATTCGTAATTCGTTGAATTGAACTTGAAATTATTTAAAATTCTGGTCGGCGCTGCTTTCTACATTTTTGCTGCTGTAAACATGGCGAATGTTAATACTTAATGCATTGTAATTATTTTAACTAATCGCATGCATGCGAACGAGGTCAACACCCGATTTGGTGCTCTGGCGAGGAAAGGACATCGAAAAAGAAACAACCTAGTTTCCATTCTAAATGCAAATGAAAAAGAGATAAGCGCACATTTTCGCCGCACACTTTCGCAGAAAGAATTCGTCGAGTCGAGGGCCGAGTGCGCTTCGGATCCGATTTTCGTAATGTAAAACGTAACTTCGTAAAAAGTGTGTGGAATTAAAATTCATCTTTTGCGATTTTCGTACGAGGACTTATTTCTACCTCTCTAGCAAGCAGAGATCGCAAGCGATTGATAAAAACGAGAACAGGAGCAGCGGAAGCGAGTTTTCGTAGCTGTTCGCCTTCTTTTCACTGCGATTCAGCTTCAATGAGAGGACCATTAGTACTGAGAGCGTTGGGCAATTCGCTTACCGCATAAATAGTATCTTACGCAAATTGGGAAATTTTATGCAAAATCAACCAAAAACCCATTTTCCGACAACGCACCCGAACAAGCGCACGGTGCAGGAAAGTAATCCTGAAAATGTAACTCCAGCGACGGTGTGATACCACCCCGATATGTGTGTGAAAGGAGGTTGGCATTTTAGAACAAAACATGTCTGACTGAAGGTGGAAACTTGGTTTCGGTTTGGAAACTTGTACCTCCGACACGTCAGATAGTCCGCTGGAAACGCGCATTGTGATGTGAGGCTGCTGATTACAGACTGTTATCAAACAAACACTCCGGAGGTACCCAGGTGGTAAAACACCTCCAAATCGCTGGTTGCCAACCGGAGAAGTAAAGAAAACAATGTAAACGTCATCAAAAAAAAGCACTGCCAGTCTCGGAGGAGTAGAAGGGAGATCAAGTGAGTTTAGATTTTCTTAGGCAGGGTGTGGATTATGAAATGTTGTCGTTTTTTGGACACAATTGGTGTTGATGTTCGCGGCGCCGGAGCGGAGAACGCATCATCGTCATACATGTAAATAGCATTAACATAACAATGATGGCGTTCCGTCGAGTCTTGAATCATCGCGCACCCGGGTACCTGCCCGCGCGTTACCACCGTGCCAGACACAACAGGATAACAAAAGGTTCGCTTAATCTGCATATCGGATTTGGCTGTTGGTACACGCGTTATAGATACGCCAAACAAAACGCGGCGCACGCCACCAGCACCAGCCTCCATCCCACTAGCTACCACCACTAACGCCACTAGTCCTCGTGACGTGTTATTGTACCATCCGGGGAAGATATACGAATTGCCCTATCGAGTTTAGCGTTTAATTGCCACGCTTCAGAGGCAGCAACAAACATTAACGCCACTATAAACACTCCCGGAGTCGAGTCGCATCATGAATCCTTCTCGCGTCTGCAGGTCGACCGTCGACGTGTTATTATCCCTCAGAAATGCATCAAGCATCTTAGAGCATTATTCACGAATCTCTCGTCATGCGTTTGCTAGTCCAAGAAATGGTAAATTTTCAATTGTTTAAACTTTGCGCCGCTTTGCAATTTGCTGATGCATCGACAACGGTAGCGAGCATAATTTCCATTTGGTGCAGACTTTGTTAATTTAACAGAAACTTAAGTATTGTTAACTATTGTGCGGCTCGACGTTATGCTATGTTAGCTACGATGACGTTGTAGAGGTGCCTATACAGGGAATGTGGAGTTATTGTGCGCGCGTGTGCTACCGCCGCAGTAGCGGCGCACCGCCGCCCCCTCTCCCCCCGTCATCGTGCCGTTGCTTCCCGGCGCGCGCTTTAACGCCGTAATCCGGGCGGCACAAGCGTGCCATACAAAATCTCCTCAGAAAGTTTAAGCATATAATCCATTACATGCTATAAATTTGCGCTCATTAATGTTGTACGGCATAATCTTCCCGAAAACGAAAACCAATTTTCATTATACGCCCCCGGTGTGCTAATGAATTGTATGAGATAAGTTTAAAAACCGTTGTATTTCCCTATATGAAAATAGTGCCCATTGCAGGAGGTATATTGCAAATACTAGATATTTGGCGGAAGTAATTCCCACAAAGATCCGGTTTGAAATTTTTAATGCGTTGATAGAGTCATTTTAACAAAATGTTGAAAAATCTGATTATGCAAAGTGCGTTATATCCTTGTATCTAGCACAGAGTGTCTTTTACAATAGATAAGCTCAGTCGATTCCCGGCGCCTCCACATACATAAATTGCTATCAATAAATAAAATTTCATCTTACTCAGACTACTCTGGATTTGTTAAGCTCTACAAAAATGCAGATAAATATTTAAAGATACAAATATTCGTAGCCATATCGGTTCGTTTAAAGTTGTACACAGAAAAGAAAGAGATTCTCTAAGATATCGCTCTTTTTAAGTGTTTTAACTTGGCTAAACGACCAATAACTCAAAAATTATAAAAAACACAATGATGATCATTAGGACGAGAATGAAATTTCGTTTAATTTGATATATTTTACTGTGCAAGTAAAATTTTAATACTCAATTAAATACTCAATTTGAAAACATAGTTGGCAATTTTCAATGTGTTAGGATATCACATTTACACCATTGTGAAATATAATTCCAGAGTGGAAAGTTGGTTAATTTCATGCCTTCCTCAGTGATGCTATTGTATTTTTAAAATGTTAAATAATTAATTAAGTAATCAACCGATGTATTACAAAAAACACGTCTGTGAAACGAAAATGTTCGTGGAGGCGCAGGGAGGCGACTAAGATTTATCCTTTGAACCTCCATGCAAGAAAATACCTCATTATGCTTACTTAGATTTTTCGAGGTTTTTAGTATGCCAAACATATAAAGGGTGTTAATAAAATAATTTTACGTGGTTATGTGGATGATAGGGGATATCAAAGCAAGAAGAAAAGTAGAATACTCAAATATCGTTCTGGAAATATAATAGTTTGAACTTTTTAATTATTCCTTCAATAAAGTATTTTACCAACGTGCAATAACTACCAGAAATAGAAAGACAATTTAAAAATAGTATACCCATATTTTTTAAATGTTTTGACTTGGCACAATTAATTAGCCTCTGTAATTTCAGTTTAAAGTTAAAGGGGTAGCTTTCATTAATGTGACTGAACGTCAGGATACTCGTTAATTCTTTCAAATTTTAACTGTAATTGCTGAGGAAGCTTGGGCCAAATCGAAAAAAAAAAAATGGGCATTACATTCTAAATTCTTTTTCCATGTCTACACATTTGTAAACTATGTCAAGACAGATATAAATAAAAATTTGAAATTGCTATATCTCAAGAACCATTGATCCCTCTTCCATCCACCTAGCTGTGTTTTTTTATTAACACGAACTCAAAAATTTAAACCCAATCTTTGTGGAATTTAGTCCCATCCAAAAACCTATTTCTTCTGAACTAATACATCGACACCTCTCCATGATTCGTTCGTCAATGAGCACTGGCAAAGTTCACTGTTTTATATTGGAAGTCGTCCTCAATTTGCAAAATCTATTTTAATAAAGTAACATGTTATAATTTAAGTGCTATTACCTTCCTGTCCAGTGGTGATTGGTATGGGTTCACCACCTTCGCGCCTCCAAGCTATCGTCGGTTCCGGTGATCCAGCCGCAGCGCAGCGTAAGCTGACGTTGGAACCCTCCCTTACCACCATGTCGGTGCTGGTCGGATAGTCGAGAATGTCTGGCGGCACTGCAACAAGAACATTCACAAAATAAAGTTGCGTGCGTTTAGAAACATTTATGTGCGCCATATGCATATATACGAGTATCTCGAGCCTGGAAACTGGAGGGTATACTGGATGGAGATGCAGAGTCAACTCTGGGCTCTGGTGGAATATTATGATGGTGCGTTACAGCCGCCGCAAAACTGGGCGCCCCATTGGAGAGATACGGCTTAACTATAATGACGACGTGATGTGTGATAAGACCTCTCCGAACCGCCGAACTCGGGCGAATATTTATTTTCCGCTTTCCGCTGTCTCCCGGTCGCCCCGGTTACTGGCCCCAAAGAGTGCCGCACTCGTTCGTCTCCACTACCAGTACTACCACTCGCCGCACTGCAGGCGCTGTGCTCTTCGAAGTTTGCCCCTCCACGCGAAGAAACACACGAGGACATGAATTTTTAATGTTTCCATCAAATGCATATAGATAGACAAATGTCGGGCGTCGTTGGAACGAGGGCGCATATTCCGGGTGCTCTTCCGCTCGGAATTGCAAATATATTGAAAACCTTTTCCTTACGTCCCGCACCCCCTACAAGACATTTGATCTCTCTTCGGTAGCACACATATTACCCTCGTGTGCTACCTGCGCGCACATCAATTGGAATTCATGTAATAATTATACGGACACCGAGGCATGGCCGGCAGCTACTCTCAACATCGGACCACCAAACAGCTCAACACCCCTATGCTAGTGTGTGACATTACGCTCCCACGCTACGCACTAATTAATTGCGGCATACATTATCTATTAGTAATTGGACATACCTGCAATACAAGACATTAATTTCGATTCTGTTGACGCGTCCGAATGGCGTAGCGTCATCATCAGTATATTATGCTCGAAGCATCATGAGGTGAACCATCAATATCCCGCAATACGCTCTGCGCTCGTACATTTTGACATGATACTTTTATTTTTGGCAAAACTTTCGAAAATGATACACAATGCACTTTACACTGCGAAGAAAAGTTGCAACCGCCCCAGAAGAAGAAAAGAATAAGGAGAGAAAAGTTGTTGCTTATACATTATTATGAAGCGCCTCGAGGACGATCAATCAATCACTACGTTGTCGGTGTGCTGGGGAAGTGAAGTTCCTATCATCTCTCGGAAATTATGCGCGAGCCGACACGTTCGGTGTCAAGCTGGTGCATGCCAGGAATTCACACCCCACCCTGTGCTCGGCTTCTTTCTCACGTCGAATTAACTTGTTGAATATAAAATGAGTGAATATTTTATGCCATAAATAGATTCCGCAACGCCTGATGCTTTTATGATTTCAACTTTGCCCAAATCAATTTTTATCAATATCAAGAATTGTGTCCTGAAATAATTAATGAAGCTTGATATTAAATATGTAATTAATCGCTGGGGCTCGGAAGTTAAAAGTTATTAAAGTTATCAAGTTATTAATCAACGTCTAGGTCCACTCGATACATCTTGTGACTGCAGTATAATTAAATTTGGCTTCAGTCAAGCCAGTGAAAGTTAACTTCCCTTGCGCTATAGGAGCAAACTTTTGCATATTGTTTTATTTAATTTTTGATGTTGAAAAATGTACTTTGAATATCTTAATATAACTGGATGCATGTAGCATTTTCCTCGTCCGCTGTTTACAAATTCCTGCGTGCTTGCATACGCAGGGCATGCAGGACTCCCCGAGGAGAAATTCATCGAAGCGCATATGGGAATTTACGAAAACAATTTTACGACTTTTTCGTCCTCCTCTCCTATTCGCAAATATACTCCGAGAAGACTTGTGTCGGAATGCGTCGTGCTTTGCGTAAAGCGCATTTTATTTCCTATTTAGTTGGCGTTTCTTTATTTTCCTTCGCTTTGCCGAAGCAACCCCTTGGACGCACAGTTTGTATTTACATCGCCCTGCTTCGAACGTTCGATGTGGAGGTAAAGAAACAATATCTGAGTTGTGTATATCACGGAGGATAAAGGATAAACATTGAGCAAGGGAACTTTGTACCGGCAATAAACATCCGGAAATATTGAAGAAAAACCTTGGTTTTCCATCCGAAATTAATTTCCAATGTTTGAATATTTTATTACCTACTATTTGTGTGTTGTTCTTCTTGTTGTTGTGCATTTGGCTGGAGTGAATTTTGGAAAATTGGAAAAAAATGAGTTTGAGAGGAGCAAACAACAAGAATAAAATGACGATCAGTCGTCCAGCACATAACTTTTTGCTCTCTAGTGAGACGCGCCACCCCGCCTGCTTTGTTTGCTTAATTATGCGTCCGTTAATTAAATTTATATGCGCGCAACAACAAGCTGCTCGGTGAATGATGAAATTTCATTGAACTTCGGGCCGGCGGCGGCCGCAACCCTGCTGCTGTTTGTCATACCGGTGCATACGTGCGGGGAAAGTTAGGACACTGCGTCGTGGGGAGTTATCAACATCGCTCGGTTATTATGCTAGTTGTATGCGCCCGCCACCTCCGGCCCGCAGCCGCACCACCGGCGACCGTGGGCGGTCATACATCACTTCTTCTATGTGGCAACCACTGCCGGTCGGCTGTTATATTGTCTTAACAGTGTCTTACTCTGTCCCATATGCGCGTAATTTATGTGTCGGTGTGCTCAGCGCTTCAGCAACCTTCTGAAACTCCTGCCGACGACCTCAAATGTTTGATAACAAACTTTTCCAACATACAGGTGACACACGTACCATTGGAATGCTCTAAAATTTTGTTCGATATAAAATTCAAATGATAAAGGTTGCAGAGAAAGAACAAGTAGGACATACTGAGAAGGAAAACTTGCGGTCTGGTAGTCGGGTTATAAATTTAAGGGATGTTTCCTGGCATTGTGTAAACTGCACACCGTTTATTACGCCTCCGGTGCTCCTTTTTTCCCTTTTCTCGGCTCGAGGCTTGTCCTTTTCGTTAGGTGCAAGAAGCGCTTTATCAAGACGCCTGTAGGGCTCCTTTTTCTTTTTCGCGCCTCGTCGCGGAGTTGCTAAGTTTTCAGGGTGACAAAAAAAAAGCGCCTCGATGTGTGCACGCACAGACAGACGGCCGACCGCCCCGCGCATAATCGCAACACAAGCATCAGCGCCCGCGCCAGGATCAGGAAGACGCGTGAAGGGAAGCAAAAGAAAAGAAAGGAAAGGAAAATATTTCTTTAAATTTGCGTCGCCGAGTGAAACATCGCGCATTTATCATTCATAATACAGTAGTCATTTTGTTGTGCGTTTGCGTGCCTTTATCACTTTCACTTAAATCCCACCACCCACGCCCTTTCTTTTGCTGCTGCTTCTATTCTTTTTTTTCTTGCGCATTCTCTTTCTGGCGAAGGCATTCTCGCAAATGTGCGTCTCATTCCGGTTTTAATATTTAAACGATTACATGTGAATCGGAGTGTAATGCACAAACTTCACTGACAGAGCATAATAATAAAATAAAGCGAAGGAAAACGGCAAACGGCAGCAAAGAAAAGAACCTCAAACGCAAGCAACGCTCACGAAATATAAAGGGTGGAGAGGGAAAATGTGTTGCGGAAAAAAGTTGAGTTGTGACTTAGATTCTTGAGGCTTGCGTTTTACGTGCTGCCCCTACTCTCATTGAAAACGAGAATTGGTCGTATTTATTAGACCAACGTAACATACCATGTGCCATTACATACTTAAAGTGGAAAACACCGAATTACAATTACATTCGCTGCGCTCGCGTCGCGTGTAATTTCGCTCGTAATGTAATTCTGTTTTTCACTTCAAGTATGAACAGTACTTTATCTGCGACCATAGTCGATTAAACTTTCTTTTTTCAAAATTAAAATTACAATAAAAAAAATTGTGAACGGCAACGGCAGACTGCAGCTGCAGCTGCAGCGGCTGCCGGCAGCGAGCGCGCCGCGAGCGATTTATCCAATTCCTTTTCTTATCTCCTTCGTACTTCGTTTGTTGCTCTCCTGTTTTCCACTTATATACATTAC